>CM020046.1:17544630-17575511 GCA_009769605.1 Bucorvus abyssinicus | reverse complement strand
ACGTGTTGGCTGTGCAGACACGGCAGGGGCAGTGTCTGTCAGAGATCCAGCTGTAGGGGCAGGGCACTGTAGACAGGAATCGCTTCTTTTCTCTGACTGTTTCCATAAATGTTGTGAAACACAGAACACTAAATACAGCAGCCTTTACGCTACCGGACTGTAAGTCACAGTCTTTGACAATCACCTCTAAAAATCATAATAATCCAATCAGAAATAATTGCTTTGTTTTTTTCATGTGTTAAAGACATTATTGGTGCTTCACATCACAGATTTTAAACCAGCAAAAAGTGTGATAAATCTGAACACACTGTAAACAATGTCAAGAAAAGTCACACAATACCTCAGAAGCTGATGGAGCGTCTCCGTGAGAAGGCTCAGGAGGCTGCAAACTGGTGCTGGTGGCACTCTGAGATGAATTTAGTTTTCTGTAAGGAGGACCCAACACGTCCGGGTACGAGGCAAAGAGGTGGATGTCACAGTTCTCTCATCACAGGGCAGACAGACGTTCACTTCCCAGAACAAAGCTGTTTTAAAGGGTTCTTTTCCTGTCCCCGGAGACTGAACTTACCTAGAAAGGATTAACTGCAGCAACTGTTTCTCTGTCTCGCTGTACCCAGGCCAGTCTTTCTGGATGAATTTAAATAGAGAATCCTTCAGGCTGTACATGTGCTCCTTCGGGTTCAGCCTCGCTACCTACAGGTGGACATTTAAGAAAATAGATGTTCACTACACCTACGTGTTCACTACACCTACGTGTTCGTTACACCTAAAACTACGGAGATAAGGTCGGTGCTGCAAAGCTAAATCAAAGCTCAACACTCCATCGTGCAGCAGCTTTCCAGGTTCTTCAGATGTGAACATCAACGTAGCTCTCATGGAATGAGCACTGGTTTTAACAAATGTGGCCAATCTGGGGCGTGGAAATTGGGACGTAAGAGAATCCCAAACTGCTGTGAGCACGTTTGAAACATCCTCTAGGAAAACCTCTCCCTGCACCACGTAGCTGGTCTCTCCACTTTCAATCAGCGTTGAGAATCGAGGCAAACTGCGCCAAACCTGTAAATCTTCACTGCAGGAAATACATGGAGAGGCCTCGTGGGGCTGTTTATTTTCCTTTTTCAGCACCAAAGAACGCCATCTCCACGTACAAACTGGAGTTGCTCCTCTTCAGGAGGACTCCCGCTGCTCTTCTGTCTTAGGCAGCCACACTGCGGTGGCCGAGCACAGACTGTGGCTGGAACAGCCCGTGTGTTCCATTGTCACATTCTCAACCGCAGTGTGGTGTCATTTGCCTCCACAAACAGAATTTCAGTTCTTCCTCAAGCGCCTGAGACACGAGGAACTACAGCTTTCCCCTGAGCAGTACACAGGAGCCAGACTCTAAGAAAGTCTCCTTCAACATTGCCCAGCACGGTGGGACAGGAGAAAACTTCTGCACCTTTCACCCTTCCGCGAGCGGAGCTGCTGGAATTTTGGCAACAACTTGCGGTATAAATGGAGCACTTCAAGCTGCGTGTAAGAACACGGCTCTGGTTACACTGCGGGTGCCTTTGGGGTGGAAAAACCCGCCTCGGTACTGGGCAAACAAAGCAACAACCCTTCCCATAGTCAAGGAAGGGGGATTTAAAATGCAGTGTAGGGTACAAATGTTGGATTTCACTCACTTGAATGAGTCCCGAACCAGCGTTTTCCCCAGATAAATAGGAAATATTCCCACTTTACAGAGTTCTGCAGGCATGGGTCAGCCACGGGCGACGGGTACAGGAGTATTTAAAAAGGAAGGGAGGAGCCACTGCACCCGACGATGCTTTAAGAAGCCTTTTCTGAACTGTTTTAGTAGAAAATTAGTGACTCTTGAACACTGAGCTGAAAAGTCTCACCTGCACAACATGACAGATCACCAGTAATTGTGATGGAGAAGATAAAGAAACACAAGTGGGACTGAACTCAACGGGGCACTGGAACGCTACTGAATAAAAAAGGGTTTCAAGGAAGATAAAGACACAATCCACACGGTAACGAAGCAGCGCTCTGCTCAAAACCGGAGACCACCGCCGTTTTCACCCGCACTTTGCCTGGAACACCCTTTCCTGGACGGCAATTCTACCCGACCCCAAGACATGCCAAGGACCAGTGACAGGCCACCAGCTGCGCTCCAACGGAACACTGACCTACGCCATTACCAGCCTTCTCTCCTCACAAACCCATCACTCAGGAGGATGGAGTGACCCAAGTGGGCCGTAGGGAAACGTGGTGGCACAGGCAGAAGCCATTGGCATCAGGAGCCCAGTAACATCTGCTGGTGTCTGCGCCTGAACCTGGACGTTGATGAACCCACTGAATTCGTCCACACAACGACCACACAGACACCTCCGGAGCCAATCGCCCCTGCATCTCATCCAGCCCCATCCACCACGGTCCAGCATGGATGGTGCAAGAGGAAGTCCTGGGGAAGGCAGGAGAACAAGGGGACACCTTTTCCTTTCTCACCGTTCCCATAAAGAAGGGCATCTGTTTTTTTCACCAGAAGAAAAAGAAACTGCTAGGAGGGAGTTGAGTGGCTTTTACTGCTCGGCAAAAGTCCATCCCTTGTTCAAAGCAGTCTCCTGTCCAGCCCAAACAGGGGCTGTTCACAACTTTCTCCTCCAGAACCAGTGCCGTGGCTTCTGAGCTTTGCATGGTCCTTGCTCTCCCCTACTCTTTCACCATGAAGGGTTACAGGGGTTTTCCCCTTCCTCACAGGCCCTCTGCCAGGTGCCACTGCTCTGGAGTTCAGGGCTTCCTCACACACGCTTCTGCATTCAGGGAGATACAACGGAGAGACTTTCACGGCATTCATTTGGACTGAAAGGACTCCCCAGGGCCTGTGTGCAGAAGCCTCCGCACCCTCAGCAGACTTCACCCATGTGCCTGTAGCCCGGCTGAAGGGCTTCAGCTCCAGCGGGTCATTGCCTTCCTCTCTAGGAATCCCCTGCAGAGCTCTCTGCAGGTCACCTCTTCCTTGGCCTTCAACGAGAAGCTGCTGAACACCTCAGCATTATCCTCATAGAGGAACCTTCAGGCTCCAGCTAAGACCATGCCGTGCTGGATGCTGGACTCCCAGGAACGGTCCCTGCTCCTCAGACTGACACGCACAACGCACAAGGCCCGCCAGGACACCCAAAGGCTCGTGGAGAGCGGGAGTGCAGATGGTCTTTGCACAGCTGTAAAGTGCTTCTGTCTGCAGAGGAACAGCCTCTCCCAGCCAAGCAGAGGCCAGGCGTCCTTCTGACCACGGCAGCTCTGGCCGATGGGCAGCTCTGCCCTAGGCGGGCCCTGGGGGGGAATGCAGGAAACCCCCAGGATACAAACAAGCCCCTGTGAGCTGTCAGTTCCTCTTCATCCCGAATCCCCCCTCTCCACTTCTCCAGGTCGTGTCCCCAGGGTCAGAACCATCTCCTCTCCTCAAAGAGAAAGAAAAGGAATTAGACTCAGGAAACTTGTTCCAGCGGGGGGGCATTTTTATTATTTTCTCTCTCCAAACATCACACTTTTTCAGCCGTAGACTTCCCTGGGCAGCCGGCTCCAAAGCTTGACAACCCTCGGACCATCGATCCAGCCTGGCCACAGCCCTCGCTAGAGGCTTCCTGCCCTCCAAGAGATCCACAGCCCCACCCAGCCCCTCCAAAGCTGCCCCACAGCCACTTGCAGTTTCCCAGACCACCAAGGAGAGGCTCACGCTGCCTCGAAAGGCAGCTTCTTGCCAGGCCAGAGGCCGTCTGCACCGTCCCTGCCCGTATCTAGGTGCAGGCAGGCCAGAGGTGCTGTTGTCATGGCGGCCTCTGTGACCCGCGGCGCCAAGACGACCAAACAGAGGGTTGGGCACAGGATGCTGGTCAGTGCGACCTGGAGAGGTGAGGAGAAGGCAGGGGAGGGACGGGGCTGGTGCGGGGCTGCCGAGGGAGTGGGAGACCCCAGCCCTCGGGGCTCTGGCGCTGTGCTGAAGGCTGAGCCATGTCCTGCTTCTTCCTCACCCCCACCCTGCTTCTCCCTCAGAGTCAGTGTTTGGAAAAGACAGCCCGGCACTGCTGGGACGCGCACTCCAAACGCTCGCTGCTGGTGTGCACCATGTCAGAGCGGTCAGAGAGAGCCCCCGGGGCGCTGCAGGAGCAAGGTGAGAGCAAAGCATCCCTCCCGCAGCCTGGCAGAGGGGCTGTTGAGGTGGCCAGTGTGGGGCCAAGAGCGCTGGCAGGGGGAGGCAGGAGCTGCCCCAGTGCCCCGGGACAGGGAGCCTCCTCTCCTCGGCAGGCAGGACACAGGCTGGGCAGTGGGCACCTGCTGGGACACCCGCGCTGGCCATGGCCCCTGCTCTGCAGGGCCTGCAGCCCTGCCCACCAGCCAGCGGGGCAGGGAGGCAGCAGGGCCCTGGGGGCAATCCCTGCGGGTGTGCCCCCGCCCCGCAGAGGTGCTCATTCCCGGGGCCGTTGGCTCTCTCTCCCCTGCAGCCTGCGTGCTGTGCCGCCGGGCAGAGGCAGATCCCACCATCTGCGGGAGCAAACTGCGATACCCAACCTGTGGGTTCTGCGTCCATCAGTTTTGCCTGGTGAGTTTCTCCAGGGTCCCTCCCACGTTCCCACAGACAGTCCCTGCCTCGCTGTCCTCGTCAGCTCCTCTCTTCTCTTTGGCAGATTTTTGCCACCATGCTCCCTCCTGCCCTGTTCAAGCCACCTGCACCGGTGATATTTCGCGTTCAGGATCTTCAACGGGCATGCAAGTTTGCTGAGCAGAAGGTGAGGAACTGTCCAGAACGGGGCCGTTGGTGCCAGGAGAGGTTGGCAAGAGCTTAGCTCAGACCCCGACAAAGAAATCGCAGCCCTTCCATCCAGCTGCGGGACAAGAGTCTCGCTCCCAGCAGCTCCACGGGGTCTCCAGCACAGGAGCCTGCTCCGCCCGGCAGATGCGTGTTGTGACCCAGCAGCAGCCGCACACTGGGCACTGCCCGGGGGCGTGGGGCTGGCTGTGGAGGCCCTGCGGCTGCTGCTGACGGGGGCTGCTGTGCCCTTTGCAGGAGTGCTTCGTCTGCGGGGAGAGAGGGGCCACCATCCACTGCCAGGAGCTGAGCTGTGTCCGCAGGTTCCATCTCCCCTGTGCCGTGGAGGGCGGATGTGTCACCCAATACTTTGATGAGTACAGGTACCTCCTGTCCCCTCCTCGCCGCCACCGCGCAAGCTCCCAGCCCTTCTCGCCTCAGCCAGCCCTCTCCTCTCCCCCACAGCTCGTTCTGCTGGCAGCACCGGCCCCAGCAGGCACTGGACGTGGCCCCAGAGGCAAACACCACCTGCCTCATCTGCATGGACCCAGTCGAGGACAGAAGGGGCTACGACACCATGGTGTGCCCGGCGTGCCAACACGCCTGGTTCCACCGGAACTGCATCCAGGTTGGAGCCGTTCCCTCGGCCCCGCGGCACGGCAGGCGCTCAGCAGCACCAGGGCCTCACTCCTGCTCCTCGTCTTTCTCTGCAGGGACAGGCTGTGCACAGCGGCTTTTCGGGCTTCCAGTGCCCGCTCTGCAGGGACAGGCACCTCTTCCAGAGGGAGATGCTCACTCTGGGCATCCGCGTCCCCGTCAGGTTGGTTTCTTTTCTTCCTGCCTCACAAGGCAGGAGGGTGCAAGGGCTGTGCCATGCCAGGGAGTGCCCCCGCAGTGCTGGCCCTCTGCTGTCCCCCGAATCTGGGCTTCGGCTTCACAGGCACTGGCACAGAGGGCAGGGGGGGAAGAGCAGGGACACCTGGCAGCTGCCTTATGCTGCGGCAGGAGGGACTCATCCCTTTTCCTTTCTCCATCAGCCTGCCACAGTGGGACCCCCAGGAGTTCGCAGAGCTCCACCAGAGGCACAGCCGCTGCGACGCCAGCCAGTGTCGTTGTCCAGGGGGCAGGAAGCAGGCCGAGGAGGAGGGGTGAGTGGCCAAAGCTGCACCCCGGGGCTGTGCACAGCACCTCTGTCTCGCCCAGGGCTCGGAGCAGCAGAGCGAGGAACGAGAGCTCTGTGGGACAGTGCCGAGGAACGAGAGCTCTGCAGGGTAGTGCCATGCTGCAGCCACTTGGTCCTCACAGCCACACACCCCTTTGCTTCCCCAGGCCCTGGCAACTCCTCCTCTGCTGCTCCTGCGCTGCCGAGGGCACCCACCGGTGCTGCTCCCACCTGGACGACAGCACCGAGAGCTGGGAGTGCCGCAGCTGCGCTGGCCCCAGCACCGGTAAGAGGCAAAGCACCCGCGTGCCCCTGGGCTGGGCGGCGGGGCCAGGCAAGGCCTGGCAGCAGGTGCCCAGGATGGGCTTGGCAGAGCCTCCCTGCTCCAGGAGGGCTGCGGGCACCGCTCTGGCCGACCCTGCCGTGGGCCTGGGGGCTGTGCCCTTGACCTTCCCGCTTCCCCTTACAGCCTCCAGTGGCAGCTCGGAGCTCACCAGCCCCAGCACCCCTGGACAGGCAGCATCGGCGGACTGCAGTGCTGCAGCCCGTGTGGACTCCAGCCGCCCCAGCAGCCCTGGGCCCATGTGGGTGCGAGACGGGACCCGCCTGCAGCGCCGCAGCCAAGCCCCCTACTGCCGGCCTGCGACATGCGGTGAGAGCAACCGTGCAGCAGCACCAAGTGTGAGAGCAGCGGCCCCAGCCCGGCAGCGCTGGGGCCAGACCCACAGCTCGCTGCTTCCTTGACCCTCCTCCTTCCCCTTGCAGCCTCCCATGCCCGCTCGCAGCTCGCCGGCCCCAGGACCGCCCGCCAGCTGCTGGCAGGGGCCTCCTGCTGCACCCCAGCCCGCGACAGCAGCCGCCGCTCCAGCTGCCCTGGGCCCGTGCGGAAGCGAAGCCGCTCCCGCTCGCGACGTCAGGCCCAAGCCCCTTACGGGCGGCCGGGACAATGCCACAGGACCTGAGCTGCGCACCCCCGAGGGCTGGCCCTCAGCCCCCTCCACCGGCACAGGCAAGTTGCTCCTTCACCTCGGCACTCTCCCCTCCTCACCACCACCGCGCAAGCTCCCAGCCCTTCTCACCTCAGCCAGCCCTCTCCTCTTCCCCACAGCTCCTGCTGCTGGCAGCACCGGCCCCAGCCGAAGGCTCACCTGCGTCCTGCTTCTTCCTCACCCGTGCTGATCCCTTCTTTGGATTTTAGGCCATCTCTTAGACACTGTTTGTTTCCTGGATTGTTCTATGTTGCACTCGTGGAGTCGGTCGGTTCTCTCCTGTAGTAAAGAAATGAAGCAGCCACAGCTGAGTTTTCCTGCGTGGTTCTGGGTTGGACCTTCAGTTTTTTCTGCCGGAGAACAATGCAACCTGTTGACTAACCCAAGCCCTGTAACTCGGGGTTGTCCCGTTCTTGCGTTGCACCCAGAAGGTCACAGGACGTTGGGTGCCCATCCACAAACTGTCTCAGAGTGGTGCTTGCCCCTGACGCTGGCTCGGGGCAATGGGCAGAGGCCTCCCCTCGCTGCTTTTACCACATCAAATACTCGAGAAACCACCAGCCACAAACTCTGCCGCTGACTGTGGTCAGAGCCAGCGTGATGCCTTCTGTCCCGGGGCTGCCAGCGCCCACCGTCACCCACCAGCCAGTCCAGGCCGCTCTCTGGCATGCGGTGCCAGGGCCCTGCGGGCCCCGGGGCAGGTGCTGCAGCTGCCTCAAGGGCGGCAGCTGCCCCCTCTGCCTGCACCCTGTCCCCCTGCCTATGGCTGGGGACAGCAGGTGGTGACAGGGACGCTGGTGCCCCACCAGCCGATGGGGCCTGGGCCAGGGGCCATGGCCGCAGGGGAGCCCCTGCACCCCATGGGCTCCTGCCCGCTGAACAACCCTGCCAACCCTGGCCCCCTGGCACCTCACCGCCCCACGCCTCAGCATTGGGTGCAGAGCACCCCTGGGCTCCACACCCTGCCCAGCAGCACCCAGAAACCATCAGAAGCCTCCAACAAGCATGTGGCGTCCCTCAAGGACAGCAACCCCGCTGCCAGCGCCCACCAACCTGCCCTGGCCCCACCAACTGGCAGAACCACGGTGAAGCCCAAGGTGAGTTTTAGGCATTGTCAGAGCCCGTGGGCCGGTGCCAAGGAAAGCTGGCACTATCCTGGGGTCACCTTGGCTTTGTTTGCTTTTTCAGCAGGGATGACCACCCCAGCAGCCCTAGAGAAGTTCATGGATCTGCCCGTGCAGGGACCAGCTGCCCTGGCCGAAGCCTTTCCCCACCAGGCCCGTGAGACCAACCAGCACCCTGCACCAGCTGGCAGCCCCAGGACGAACGAGACCTCCCTGCAGGATCAGATCACCCAAGAAGGTGCCACAAAATGTGGCGCCCCACGATGTGACCCCAGGACAGGCTACTGGGAGCAGAAGCCCGGGCTGAAACTCTGCAGGGGCTGAGGATGCCCCGCACCATCCTGAGGCTGCACTTGCGGGACTGCACCCAGACTTTCCACTCGTTGGGGAGGAGAGTGAAGGTGGTGGGGACGGTGCACCAAGCGCCCGAACCAGAGCCCCAGCCTGTCGCCGGCTCTCCTGCCCTGGGCTCTGGTGCCAGCTCCCAGCCTCTGCTTCTCTGCAGGCCTCTGAGGACACCCTCTTTGCCTGCACAGACTTCCTGGTTGAGGTGTCCTAGAGGTTGGGGTCACCCAGGGTCCCCATGTCCCCCATGGTATCGGTGTCCTCAAGGTTCTGGGTGTTCCCCGTGGTCCCGGTGGCCCCGTCCAGTTGACACTGGCTACACAGGAGGCTGTGGGAGAGGGTGATGGCCGCGGCCACAGCACCCTGTAGTTCTGCCAGATCCACTCCTGGGGACATGGGACGGGAGTCAGGGGTCACCACGGAGGACAGGGGCCACAGCAGAGGGACATCTGAGGTCATGACTTTTGGGTCCCCCCTCCTGTTTTGGGGACCCTCCCAGATTGGGGACACCCCCCATGCTTTGGGGACAATCCCCACAGGTTTCGGGGACCCTCTAACATTTGGCCTTGCCCTAATTGTTGGGGACCCCCCCATGGCTTTGGGACACCTCCTGCTTTTGGGGAGCCCCTGAGAGTCACCACATCCTCCCACTATGGAGACCCCCTTTAGGTTTCAGGACCCTCCCTAGTTTTGGGGCCACCCCTCGGTTTTGGGCCCCCCTCACCCTGCTGGAAGCTGCTGCAGGCTGGGGGGCACCAGCATCCTGAACCAGGCCAGAGAGTTGGGGAGGTCAGGGGTAGGGGGCGGCATCCCCTTTCTCGGGGAGACCTAAAGGTCATGACCCTGTGTCAACTCCTTGTCCCTATGTCCCCTCAAATGTCCCCCTGCCATGGCCCCTGTCCTCCGTGGTGACCCCTGACCCCCTCCCATGTCCCCAGGGGTGACGCTGGTGTTGGCGCTGGCGGGGCTGCAGGCCGCTGTGGCCCCATTCCACAGCCCTGAGAGCGGGTCTGGTGATGCGATGAGGATTTCTCTGTCAGAGACAGTGACACGTAGCAGGCTTTTTGGTGAGACATGCCTTCGCATGAGGCCTCCTTGAGTGCAACTGGAGCAGGAGTGCCCGTGTGGAGGGTGGCAGGACACCGGCCTGGCCCAGAGCAGGGCTGCAGTGATTCCTGTGCCCAGAGGGAAGTCCCTGAGCTGCGGGGACAGGGCAGCACGTGGTGAGGCAGAGCAGGCGGGTTTTTGGTGCCAAGGGCTCCCTGCCAATAGATGGCTCCTCCTGGATGAGGGACATCTTCAGGTGGGAGAACAGGGAGGGGGATTTACTCTGGCTGTGTGCTAAATGCATCCCCCTTTTGTCTTTCCCTGAAGAAAGATCGGTGTGTTTGTACACTTCCTTGGTGTCCTCCGGAGTGGGGAAATCAGACCTGGTGAGGGCACCTGATTCTCTGGCCCTTCTTGGGTGGGGGTTTAAACTGGATTTAACCATTTGCCTCAGGAGATGGGAAATACGCTGGTGCTGCTGGTTTCTGCTCTCATTAACCACCTGGCTGAGGATTTCATGTAGACGTTAGGTAGGGAAACAGGAATTCTCCGGCTGTTCTTGCTTCTGAGCCATCGATGTGTTCATAGGCACACACACACACGTATACGCAGATGTACAAAATCTGTGCACCCCCAGTGGTGATGTAGAGGTTTTAGTGAAAAGTGGGAGGTTTGGAGATGAATCCCCCCTCCTTTTACTCCAAGCGACGCACTCGCTGCCCCCCACAGCGCTGTACAGAGAATGAAACCTGGAGAGCTGTTTCCCCAAGCAAACAGAAAGGCTGTCGGTTGAGGTGGGCAGCTGCATTTCCAAAGCAGAAATCTGCAGGAAAGACATTTGTACCGTGCCCTCTGCTCAAGGGTTGCATGGATGTGGAAAATAAAAAGTGAATGGGAAGACCAACAATTTCTTGGTGTTCCACGGCATAATCGTACCGTGGAGAAAACACCCGTGGTTCTACTTCCAGAGAACGAATAACGAACACTTACAGTGGATGTGTAGACATAAACTCCAACTGAGAAACAAATACTCAAAACATTCATGGTTGGTTTTGTGGGTTAGTTTTATTCATTTAGCAGATTTCTCCTTTCTTGAAGCAGAGAGAGCAAGAGAGAATAAAGACAACGGATGAAGAAGAATGTCTGTGTGTTCTGAATGAGGGAGTCTTTCCACCTGAACAGATAACAAGAAGGGCTTTTGAGGGGAACACAAGGAGCTGAGCATCCCTCTGGTCTGGTGCACACGACAGCGGAGTCCAGCTCTCTGCCCGTTTCTAAACTTGCCAGCTGGGAAAAGCTTCCCTGTGAAATTAAGCCACTGCCCTTGAATTCTTCATTTTGGACCACGCTCCTTTAGGTACTGGCTGTCACATGAGACATCAAGAATTTGCGGGAATAATTGAGAGTTCAGAAAATCACATTCTGTAAAAACTTTCAGGAACTATCATCATATATTTAGATAAATGACAAGCAATGGTTCTTTCAGGCTTCTTGGGCTTAAAAAGTTATTTTAAGTGGCTTTTTATGATGTTTTATGATGTTCAAAAATAAATTCTTTCTTTCAAGAAGGCATACCTGTGTTTCGGTGCTTTTAAATTCTTCTCACGGGCATGTAGAGCACTGGCTGGGTATCCTGCAGCATGGAATTTAAAAATGGGAACAAGTAAGCACTACCTTAGTGGATGGAGCAGGGTGATTTTCCAGTAAAGAGGAACAAGCAGCACAAGTCATCTGGCAAACTGTCATGTTGGCCTCCTACGCTAAAGCAAAAAAAAAAAAAAAAATTATCCCGGAGCACACCTGTGTTAACCGTCACTGTCTTCTCATAGGTGATAAATCCCACATGGAAAAAACAATCTATTTTTTGTCCATAACAAGGCACAAGGCTCCAGCACCACATGGCACCTTGAAGTCAGACAGAAACCAGCTGCAAAGACCCTTGTGTGCACCATCAGGGTTACGAAGGTCTGGGAAAAAAAAACACTTGGAGAAGATGCATCAGATAGCCAAGAGCACCTCTACGTGCTGGAGAGAAGTGTCCTTCCCTGGATCTGCATGGCGAGGAACCGCAATGGTCACTTACTGAGAAGAAGAGAGGCCGCTCGACCTTTTGCAACGGTGATCCAAACTCTGGGGCTTTGGAAACCTCACCTGCACTCAACAGATGTCACCGAAGATCACGCAGGGCAAAGTCTGTGACTGTGGTGGCTGGACACACCTCAGCTGGACAGACATGAGCTGCTGGGAGAAGGGGAGACTGGGAGCAAGGGGAGAACGCAGCCACTACTGTGACTGCAGCTTGGATCGATATGATGTAGACAGGAATGTCCTTTCCACCCTCACTCAGCCCCTCATGTTTTCCTCCTTTCTTTCTGCGTTTCATTTCCAGACCTGTAAGCATATGATCCACTAGGACACTGCACAAAGGATCATCCTGTTTCCCTTTTCTAGCCCACTCTCCTAAACAAAAAAGCAGAATTAAGTCCACGTGCGTATTTTAATGACATGTGACCATTCCAACGCCATCACCACCTTGAACCCGGTGAGTTGAAGGTGACGCTTTTGTCATCTTATCCTCTTGCAAGTCTCCAGTCTCAGGGAGTTCCGTGGCAGATCCAAAGTGGCTGCTGTCCCTTTGCAGCTGCGCATCTGCAGGTCTGTAACTCGGCGTAATTCCCCGAGCTGAAACAAGTTGTTGTCCTGCAAGCTGTATTTGAGGGCAGGGCGCTCCCGAGTTCCCTTTGTGTCTGGGCAGAGCGGAAACCAGCTCTCGTCCAGGCTGAGCCTCAGGGACTCGTCTGTGCAGGGACCTCAGCATCAGATCGCGCAGCCTTGCTGCCTGAGCACCTTCCTCTGTTCTGATGGTGCTTCAGCACAGCTCCTTCCTCAGAGACACCAGACAGCTCAACACAGCTTCTGTAAAGGCTCTGTAGAAACAGCTGCTGATCACTTCCTGCGGCGGGAGAAAAGTGACATGATAAGGAACGCTTTCAAAACTGTAAATACTTTACAGAATTCATTCATCCAGTGGCTTCAACTCTCCAGTTCAGCCATTTGCTTCCACTGAGTTTCACTTCTCAAGTGTGGGGTTTTCTTTCAGCCTGGCGGGGTTGCTAACGAAGCGTTAGTCGCTCTTGCTCTGCTGGGCAGTTTGCTGGAGTTACGCCAACGGCGCTCGGTCCATCGCACCAACCCGGGACAGCTTTTGATGAACGGAGGACAGTCCGGGTTAGCAATAGACATTGGCAGAGCTCTGCCTGGGTCCTCATCTGAGCCAGGGTTCAGGTAAAAAGTCAGCACAGAGGGTAACGATTATCACAAGGGTTGTTTTGTGAGCACGGCATCACAAATGCGTTAAAAAAAGCAAACCAGGGTGTCCGTGTGCAGGGAGAGATTTCCCAGGGCACTACACTGGTTTTTCCTAGCGTCTGTGCTGACATTTTCTAAGAGTTTGTTCCTCTTTCAGGCTGGTATTTGGTCCAGAGATTTGTGCGGTGTGGTGCTGCGGTCACCTCCGAGCTGATACGGCACACCTGTCAGATTGCTCCCGCAGGACATCCGAATGTCCAGGGAATGTCCCAAGGGGCACGTTATAACTCCTGTCTCTGGGAGTTGAAGCCAGCCAAACCCAGCAGAGCTGCTCCCGGCTCTGCAGTCCGATTCCACCCGGGACGATGTCTCTGGGATCAAGCCGCCTGCTTTAAACGCTGTCCGTGTTCCCAAGTGCTCCGTGTCTGGGGCAGCCGAACCCGGCAGCTCGGTGAAGAGCACAGACGGCCTGACACTTCTTCCCTGTGGGGCCAGTCGGGGTGAAAAGCCGGGAGTGGGAAAACACCCTCACCCAGAGGCGTGCCTGTACCAGGGGTCCCGGCGCTGTTTGGTGGGGGCACCCCCCAGGTGCCCAGCTCTGCCCAGGGCCCGGCAGCCGGCTGTGTCAGTGCCGGAGGAGCACAGCCCTGCTCCGGCCGCGGGTGTTCAGGCCCCACGCGTGTCCGCGCGCACACACAGACACAGACACAGACACAGACACACAGACAGACAGACAGACACACGTGCTGTGTCTGTCCCTCTGTGACTCTCCTCACGCACTCGGTCACACCAGTCAGTGCCCGAGGACGGCCTTGTCTCCCAGTGACCTCCTGTGCAGACGCAGGCGGCTCCCTGGCCCACACCGTGGCCTCTCCGGTAGCTGCCCCCTGCTCTCTCCCCTCTCTGGCCCAGGCTCACGGCCTGTCTCGTTCCTGGCTCCCACCACTTCAGCTACTCGCCAGCTGTGCCGGCGTGGTGACGGTGCAGGCCGTGGGCAGGGCTGGCCCCTCCTGCCATGGCCGGCACTCGGGCCTCTGCGTCCCGGCACACAGGCAGAAAGGCCGTGAGACAAATAAGCCAGGACAGACGGTGGGGACCGATGGCCCACAGTGACTCCTCCTCCAGGCAGAGGCCCTGGCTCCATCTGTTCGGTGACCCCCGAGGCCTGTCCTGCCCCTTCCCCAGGGCAGTCCCTCATCCAGGAGCCGGGCCTTGGGCTGACCGATGGCCTCACGGGCAGTGGGGCCGGGCTGTTCCCCCAGCGCTCAGTGACTGGGGTGCCGCTGCCCACCGGTGCTTCCCCGCTGCCTCTGGATCGTGCAGATTAGCCTTTAACTGCCTCACCCAACACTGCAGGGCGTTCCCCAGCCCGCCTGTAGGTTTCTGAGGCTGACTGTCATCGTACCAGCTCTAGGGACAATACTGCGAGTGCACTGGCAGGTGAGGGAACATCGTCATCGCTTTGTCTGAGGTTTTCTTCTAGTTGTCTCGGTGGCAAATGCTGGCATTTCGGTTGAAGTCTTTCTATACCGTGTGAGCGTGCACAAACCCTGCCTTCCTCACATCAACCCAGGGTTCTGTCCAATTAAAAACAAGTTCAAAGGCTTTCTGTTACAATTTCTTTCCCCACGGACAGCGATCGTCCGTTGGAATCACCTCCCCAGGGAAGTGGTGGATTCCCCAACACTGGGCACTTTCAAGGTTCAGCGGAACAGGGTGCTGGGCCGTTTTGTCTAGACCGAGCTTTGGCCCAGAAAGGTTGAAGCAGAGGGGGTCCCCTGCAACCTGCTATTCTGTGGTTCTTCCTTCAGCCTGAGAGAGGAAAAGTGTGAAAGGTGACTGACCCACCAGGCTGCTTAATGCTTTCAGCCTTGTTACATCCATCTGGGCTGGATCGGAGAAACAGAAGATGTTTTTAGAGATTTAATCTCGGATGCCCCAATTCCTCCTTTTCCTAGGAATTTTTCTCTGGCAAAACTGAATGTTTCGATGGCCACTCTTTAAGATCAATGAGAGAAAACATGCCGCCCTGTTCAGACTCTGGCTTTGACAAAAGCCTGGAAATACCAAGTGACCCTGTCAGTCGAAGACACTCGATGAGGTGGTGTATTTCCAGGTGTTCCATCTCTGTTCAATTTACCGAATGAGAAGGACGGGTGAAGGCATGCCCAACGAGTCCCCTCATGATAAATCCACAGCTGAAAATCTGCAGGGGAATAAGATGATGTTAATGTCAGTGCCGGTGTCTTAGAACTAGAATCACTCTGCTCAGTAAAAGCCTTCTGCGTGTATCAAAACCACGGATCTTTTGGAGTTCCCTCCTCCACTCTGGTTACTGAGATATTTTCTGCTCTGTTGAGACTCCAAGAAGAGCAGGTGAGGAAACGTGTCTCCTCATAGAACGGTGTGCGTATGGGATGCTGCACACTTGGGATCCGAATCTTCCCGGTGGTCCGCGGGCTGTTCTTTGCCTGATGTGGAGCACCGGATTCTTCACTTGGTGAAGTTCCCCTCAGTGCTGCACTACACGATACGATAGAATAACTTCTGCACCATGATTCTAGTACAATAATTCTTTTCTCCTTTCCTCTGTCTTCTTTCTTAATGCAGGCAGTTGACAGAGCCAAAATCGGACCAAAAAAAAGAATATAAAGGAGGCAAGTCGTGGTAATTCCTTAGGATTTCCTGTTTAGCCTGGTTTCTGAGAAGATCACTCTGTCAAACTTGGCCCCCAAACCTCCTGAATTCTTCAGCCCAGATCAGCTGAAGCTGTGAGAATCAACATCTCAAACCCAGTGAGTTTTACGAAAGGAAGTAGGTGCAAATCAGAGGAAATGCTATGAACTCCTTGCTGGCTTGAGGCGAATGCAGCGCGAATCCCAGCCTGCTCTTAGGCGCTAGGGAATCTGTGCCTGAGCTCAGGTTTCTTCGTGACGTGGGTTTTCTGGAGTCTGTAAGACACAAATTAATTAAAAATCGTTCTTGTAAATAGGAGGGATTATTGCACTATAATACTTGTGAGTCCAAAAGTACTTCAGTCATGAGACACACAAACCCACGGATGTGGCGAAGGTGTCGCTGAAGTTCAGCAATTTACCTTGGAACCGAATGGCCGTGCCGAGGACACAATGCGGTTGGTGCCGTGAGGCTGCTCGCTGGCAGCTGGGAAAACCCCTGAGCTTCAGGCAGCATGCTGCCAGCCATGGGCGGGACGTGGGAGGGGGCCTGAAACGCTCTTTGTGAGGAGGAATGCAAGTTCTAACGGTGCCATGTAAATTATTATTTCCTGAACCCAACCTTGGGTTTAGAGTTGGTGACGATGGGCTCAGAGCAGAGCTGCGCTCATCTGAACACGGCGAGGTACCTACAGCTTTGTCACTGACCTCTCTTAACAGCGCTAACGACAAGTGAAGTGTGGTAAATGCTGGGCAGATCTTCTTGATAGCAAGCGTTTGAGATTTTCACAATTGGGAGTTTATCTTGAGGCATTTCTTTTCTTCTAGAGCTTTTGTGTCCTGATGCAAAAAATGAAAGTGAGGCATGCTTAAACAGCACGTTAAAAAAAGGCCTCTAAGGAAAGACTTTCCAAATAAACAATTAAAAAAGATGTATTTAGATACAATTTTATGTGAATGAAGTAAAAACTCCTTACAGAGAGGTATTGGTTGTTTTCACTTTTCCTGAAAGAAGTGACTGGAATAAACTTGCCTTCTTCATGGAACAAAAGCTGCGTGTTTGTTTTCACCGAGATTGGCTTTCCAGGCTCTTAAAAAGTTGCTAGACAAGTCCTGCTTTTAGGTAGGTGGTTTAAACACAAATAATTTAAGTTCAATGCTGTGGTCATGTCAATAACTTGTAATTCAGTATTTACAGAAAAAGTCAACCCACTGCCAATGTTTTTACCTTTGACTAGAGCAGCAGTAAAATAAAGGGAACAACAGCTTTTCTGTCTCAAAATATTTTATATCCTAGTGCATTTTAGTCACCAGAACGCTGAAGACCAGGGCTGACGCAAAAGCTGCAGAACAAGTCCATGAAGAAAATGGGGATTTGGAGGTCCGCCGGAGCTGCAGGCTCCGACAAAGTCCTTACACCTCTACAGATCCATCTGCTTTGTTTGACAAACTTATGACAAAGCGAGTAGGGTTTTTTAATTGTCTTGCAAAGCCCTTCCAATGAGCCTTGCCCGAAGCCTGTTGGGTTGCTGTTGCTTGGCACTTGGGTGCCGTTGCTCCTGGCAGCAGGGCAGTGGTGAGGCCGAGACCTGCCTGCGTGCTGCTGTGGATACGACAGGTCCCTGTGGTAGCTGCTGGGCTGCACGTGTCCTCCACAGCCTGGGACTTGCAGCACCTCTGCTAACGATCCGTTGTGAGCAACCTCTGCTGACATCCTGTTGGCACTGATCAGTCAGGGTCTCCTCCTCTTCCTCTGCCTGCCCCAGTATGTCCTGTAATTCGTATTGGCCTGTTGGTTTCTGTGAGGTGTGGCCTTGGTACTTTCACCGCCAAGCTGTTTAACCTGAGGGCTTTTCAAATGGGTGCTCATAGCGGTGTAAAACGCTCAGGTCTCAGAGTGTGTGTGGGAGGATGTATTGGGAAGGTGCTTCGTGCGTAAAGAATTTGGGCACAGCCAATGGTTAAACCAACCACTAATGTTTCCCTTTTGGGATTGCCGGTTGTGGGGAGATCTTCACGCTAGAGCATCTCAGATGTGTGGGCTGGGTGGGGTTATGTGTTGTCTTGTCATCCAAAGTGGTCATTTTATGTGTGTGGTGACTTTTGGTAGGCTGAACTTGCCCTCTAAATAAATGTTCTAAGCATCAGAAGCACCTTCATTTCCCATTAACTTCTCTTCCAAGCCTACAAACATTTTTGTAATGCTCGGTTGAGTGAAGATCCTGAGGGCAGCTGGATACAGCCAAGCTGAAGCAGGCCCAGTGTTTCTGCCGGTCTGCCCATGGCTTAGTTCTCTTTGTCAAGGCCAAGGTGGCACTGCTTCCGGAAAGGTTTGCACGTTGTAGCAGCAGCGGGATTTTTTCCCAGCGTCTCTAGTCATGGAAAATCAACATGAAACTTAAATTACAGTTAAGAGAAGAATAAGCAACTTATCCGAAGGCTGTGAACTAAAAAGGACTTGACGCTATCGTGCAGGGCAACTTCAGTGCTCTTAAAAACTGCCACAATTTCCTTCTGTTATCTTACTGTGATCTTCAGAATTCTTTTTTACCTACTAAAACAGATTTTTTTCCCCCGCTGTGTTTAGTGAGCAGGGAAATAAACCTGAAACCAGTGTATGTTTGCAAGTGCTCAAATGCTTGTTCTTAAATCTCTCTCTAGAAAAGAAAACCTTTGACTTCTTTTTAAGTAGTGCTTAAGAACCTGGGTAAGGGTCAGTGACTCTGGCTTCGCGTGTGCTTTATCCAAATGTCGCACCGATTACGTGTTCTCTTTTAAATGGGGGCTTTGGTCCTTGCCTGTCTTTGCTCTTACATGACAACTTTGATTTCTGCAGAAGCAGTCCGAGAAAAATGGATGACAAAGAGAAGGTGCGTAGATGGCAAATGATGGCGTCACGTGATGCACAAGTAGATAGTAATTAACTTTACTATTTTGGTAAAAGTAGTGTATTTCACAGAGGGAAATTCTTTAGCTGGAATTCTAATGTAGCTAAAACAACTTCTGCCAAAGAATGGTGTGGTCTAAAAGAACATTTGTGTTTGCTCTCTCGTTATCATTTAACATCTTACTGTTAGGGTCGTACTGCAGAGAAGCTCCAAGGGTGAAATCAGTGTCTTCCTCAGAAGCCATGGAATAGCAGTGGCACGCTGCCATACGTGCCTTACGCTGTGCTTTCTGCCTTGCCTTAGGGTTTTGCAATGGACACTTGTTTAGAAACAGCTGGTTCAGGGCTTGGGTTTTCACTCCAAATCTCACTGAAAGCTGAAGCCGTTGATGTTGGCTTCATCGATGCACTTGTGCCAGCCCAGCCTGTGAGCAGACGTGGTCCTGTGTCCCTGGAGGAACTTAGGTTCACATTACATACTTGGGTTGAAACGCAGCAATCATCTTTCCCCTGTCTTGGTTTTGCTCATTAAATCAAGCTCCTCCACTGTCTTTGTGAATGACAGGCACTTCAGTTTTTAAACATCTTCATAGCTGCTTCCACAGTTTTTCCTTTAGGTCTGAATTCCTTCTTCTAATTCATGAAACCAGAGTTGTCCCTAGTTGTTTGTACCTCATCTTTCAAATGCCCATATTGATTTTTTTTTGTGCTAGGAATTGCTTTTTCCCAGGTTCTACCACGCTTACAGAGTTATTAACCTGGGATTAACTGTTACGCTTAGTTTTGTATCCGGGCGGGTATTAAACTGTCCCATGTCTTAAACTCTATTTTAGAGCAGCAATTCTTGTTACTAGTCCTGGGCACCAGAATGACATTCCTCTTCTCTCCACCTGTCCCTTCATTTAATCTTTTCTGTATGTGGAATGCCTTGATGCTGTTCCTATCCAGGCACCAAACAGGCCCGTGGCGGGTTTTCTGCGTATTTCTGACTGACCTTTCTTGTTTCCTTTTCTTAGGAAAACCGCAAAAGGTTCTCCCGAGGAAGGAAAAGAGCCCGAGGAGCTGATGAAGATGCTCATCAAGGTGCCATTGTAGCGAGTTCTGTTTCAAATTTTCTTTACTGTGCTCTACCCTAAAGCCTTGTCTTAAGCAACGGAGATGAGCTGAACTACGGGGTGGATTTAATCTATTAGAAACCCCCTGTATTGCTCTTGACATTCCGAGCCAACGCCAGGGGCTCTGGGGCAGTGCTGTGGTGAGCTCAGAACAGCTGGTCCAAGAGAAAAACAACCGGGGCTTTTCCAAAAGGCTTACGAGGTGAAAGGCAGCGGGTGGCGGTGGGCAGGTGGGAACACAAAGACATGGCCGGTGTTCCTCAGCATGAGAACGAGGGATCTTGGCACAGCAGGAGCATGACGGTTTTCATGGTTTTGAGCGGCACAGTGAGAATTGCCAGGAAGTCGGGTAAGCTGCCAGATGGAGATGGCATCTCCTCCTGCGCGTGAAGATCAGCAGGGGAGAAGATCGTATTGTCCGTTTCTGTGTTTAGCAGGGGGTCAGGGGAAGCTGCTGTCCGGGGCTCCAGTTAGGAGCTGCCAGCCCAGCGCTCCGTGGGAAATAGCATGAGGAATAGGGTTAAACTGTAAACGGCCGTGTTAACTTTGTTTGAAGGGAGAGGGACAAACTTTAAGGTTTTAAGGAGAACGACAGTCCAACGATCCTCTTAGGAGCTTTCTGAACGGAACAGACTGGGGCAAGGCTGTGCTTAAGGACAGCAAAGGCTGTGGCAGTAGCTGAGCTGCTCAGCGTCAGGTTTTGTGATAGACCTCCTCCGGCCAGCCACAAGGGAGCTCAGAGAGATGGTGGCAGGAGGGCTGCCCCCAGGCCCATGCTAGGGCCATCAGCCCAGTGAGATCTTCTCCGCAGAAGCCCAGAGGAGCACAAGGGTGCACAATGGCAGGCAAGGACACTCATCAAGGAGGAGCACCCACCTTGTCTGGGCCCCTCCCAGGGCTGTCCCCGCAGAGCCATCAGCTCTAGTGTGCAGGTGTGAAACCCATCGGGATGAGGCGTCAGGGGCAGCTCTCCAGATCACCTTTCAGACCAAGGAGTCACTGCTGTGGGGTGGGACACGCTGTGGGATGCAGGGGAAAAACAGTTTGCAGGGGACTTCTTGTGGGATCTTTAGGGCAGCAACTGACGGTGGGACAAGGGAGGGGTTTGAGTGATTTGGGGAGGAAAAAGAATGGGAAAAATAGAAGGGCAAGGGGATGAAAAGGGCCGGTCACATGTAAATCACCTGTCTGACCTCAGAACTTGAATGAGAGATGACGTACGCAACACCCAGTGAGGGCAGCGTCTTGTGCATCTTACACGGGCTGTAACACTCAACCACTGGCAATGGAGACCCAGCAATGTCAGCGGGGAGGCAGTAATATCTCTGTGTGTGCTCCTCTGTGGTTTATCATTGCTGGAATGTCCTGTGCAAGTCGGTCTCAGGGTTTTGCAGGTTTTCAGATCGATTGTGTCATTAACATGAAGGTAACAGTCAAACCTGAAGTCTGGAAACATGGAGGCCAAACGCTCCATGCTAAATTTCACGAGCTAGTTGTGCGCTGTTGGGAACAAGGCGAACTACCACCAGATCTCCATGATGCAATCATCATCACCCTGTACAAGAAAAAAGGAGTAAAGTCAGACTGCTCAAACTACCGAGGCATAACTCTGCTCTCCATTGCTGGAAAAATCCTCGCAAGAATACTATTGAACAGATTGGTACCCGCTATCGCAGAAGAACTTCTACCTGAAAGTCAGTGTGGTTTCAGAGCCAACAGAAGTACCACAGACATGGTATTCGTTCTCAGACAACTGCAAGAGAAGTGTAGGGAACAGAACAAGGGTCTCTATGTAACTTTCGTTGATCTCACCAAAGCCTTTGACACTGTGAGCAGAAAAGGTCTGTGGCAGATCTTGGAACGATTAGGATGTCCCCCCAAGTTCCTCAAAATGATAATCCTGTTACATGAGGGGCAGCGCGGCCAAGTCAGATATGGCGATGCACTCTCTGAGCCCTTCCCAATAGCCAATGGTGTGAAACAAGGTTGCGTTCTCGCACCCACCTTATTCACAGTTTTCTTCAGCATGATGCTCCAAAGGGCCACGGCAGACCTCGACGAACAAGACGGCATTTATATCCGATATCGTACCGATGGGAGCCTTTTCAACCTAAGGCGACTGAAGGCCCACACCAAGACCCTGAATCACCTTGTCTGCGAGCTGCTTTTTGCTGACGATGCCGCCCTTGTTGCCCACACAGAAGCAGCTCTGCAGCGCTTAACATCCTGCTTTGCAGAGGCGGCTGAGCTTTTTGGGCTGGAAGTCAGCTTGAAGAAGACAGTAGTTCTCTACCAACCAGCACCACAAGATGATTACCATCATCCCCACATCACCATTGGCGAGTCAGAGCTTCAGTCAGTCCAGCAGTTCAGCTATCTGAGTAGCATCATCTCCTCAGATGCCACGATCGACAAAGAGATCGACAACAGAATAGCAAAGGCAAACAGAGCTTTCGGAAAACTCCATAAAAGAGTCTGGTGCAATAAACACCTGAAGAAAAGTACAAAGATCAGTGTCTACAGAGCCGTGGTACTGCCTACTCTTCTGTACGGGTCTGAATCATGGGTCATCTACCGCCACCATCTGCGACTCCTCGAACGCTTCCATCAGCGCTGCCTCCGCACAATCCTAAACATCCACTGGACTGACTACGTGACTAATGTTGCTGTCCTTGAACAGGCAGACGTCACCAGTATTGAGGCCATGGTGCTGAAAACGCAGCTGCGTTGGGCAGGGCACGTCTCCAGGATGGCGGATCACCGCCTCCCTAAGATCGTGTTCTATGGTGAACTTGCCACCGGCTGCCGCAAGAGAAGAGCTCCAAAGAGGAGATATAAGGACTCCCTGAAACAACACCTCAGCCTAGGCCATATTGACCACCATCAGTGGTCCACCCTGGCCTCCAATCGGGAGATTTGGAGACACACCATACATAACGCTGCTGTCTCCTTTGAGAGCACGCGTAGAATCAAGCTCGAGGAGAAAAGACAGCGCAGAAAGAACCGTGCCTCGACTATACCACCCAAGGAGACCCTCCGGTGTGCTCTTTGCAACCGGTCTTGCCTATCCTGCATTGGCCTTTTCAGCCATCAACGCGCTTGCAATAAGCGTGGGCAAAGCCCTTCCCAAATCTTCGTCCGCGAAGCCAAGCCATGATGATGATGATGATGATGATGTGGGTAGCATGGCTGCTGGGTGCAGTTCTCTGCTATTTGTTTCTAGAGTTGCTTTCGACGCTCTGGGCAGCTTTACCGCCGTTGGTTGTTGGGTTTGCGTGGTTCATGGCTTCTGGGCATGGCGTTAGAGGTGCTGCTTTGCTCTGTTCTTTGCTGATAGGTTATGGTATTATACATTCTTTTGCTATTACGCCGATTTCTGATGTCTGTGGAATGGTAATGGGCAAAGAGAATTTGATATACCCTTGGATGCTTCCACCACCTTGATCATATTGTCAGGCCTTTTAAACGTTTTTCAGCTCTTGGTCTTGCTTAGAGTAAAACAGTGGCATAGAGGAGGATATGGGCCCTGCAGGTACCACCTCAGCACCCATGATCAGCACTGCGGCAACTCACCCCCCAGTGATGGGTGATGCAGCTGACCTAGGGACTCAACCAGTGCCAGCATCAGTTGCCTCTGTAGAAAAGAATAAATACACAAGAAGAGCAGGTCCAGCAGGGACATCACAGGGAGAAGAATCAGAGGTGACCACTTGATCTCCACCCCTGAGTTATGAGATACACGTAAAGATTACAGCTGTCCTGAAGGCGAGCAACTTGTTACTTGGCTGCTCTGATGCTGTGATAACGGAGCCAGTGGTTTGGACTTGGAGGGTAGAGAAGCCAAGCAGCTGGGACCAATGGCTACAGTAGTGGGTATTGATAGGGGTCTTGTAAAAGAGGCACAGCCCCTCACTCTCTGGAGGCAATGTGAGGAACATCCCCCTTTAGGGATGATGTCATATACTGCCGGGGCAAGTGGACAACCATTGAGAGAGGTGTTAAGAATCTGAGGGAATTAGCTGTGTGGGAGCGGAATTTTATTGACCTGGATGACCTAGGGGCACCATTAGAACCAGGCGTGCTCAGAGTTCTCAGACCCATGTGGCGCACATGGCTACTGGCGCCACTGTCTCATGCCAGCACCTTAGCACTATGTAGTTGGAAAGAGGATGGGTCACCAACAGTGGGTGACTTGGATGTTCAACTGCAGCAATATGCAGACAGAAAATACCTCTTCCTTCCCTTGGGCCATCATCTCTACTGTGGAAAAAACGTCTGACAAATCCACAGAACTACTCGGTAAAGTGTTAGAAGCATTGTCCCAGTCGGATGATACGTTGCACTTCCTACCTCTACCATCAAGTGTCTCAGCCAGCAGGAGAAAGTGTTCTCCGGTAAGGCTGCCCTAGAGAGATGGTACACGCCACGAGGCATCCTGGGGTTTGGTCTGTGTAGCCACGGACAAGACATGAGAAAATGGGATGGAAAACCTACCTCAGTCTCACAGGCACACGTGCAGGAGTTGCATGGTAAAACGATCGCTCTTGGGTTTTTCCCAGGAGAAGTTGTCCTGGTTTGAGATAAACAAGGTTAGCTTATCTCGGATGGGCACATCAAAGAGCCACTAGTGTATTCCTCCCATGTACGTCAGCTCATCCCACTGGTTGTGGAGGTTTTGGCAGGCCAGGGGCTTCCTTAAAAACAGCGTGCAGGTGGAACCACGCCTCCCCTTTTTTCCTGCCACTCGGTGCTGCAGCGATTTCTCTCTGACACTCCGCGACGCTCCGCCACTCCATGTGCCGTCCCCGCTGCTGCTGACACCACTTTGTTCCACAGCCCAGCTACTGCTTCAGAGCGGGGGCTCCTGCCATCACCTCGCTGGCCCTGCGAGGCACGGGGACCGCTGCTGCTCCACACCGCCCAGCCGCTCCTCGTGCTGCCACCACAAACAGCCTGGTAGACCCTTCGGAGGAGATAAAACCCCTTCGAGAGCAAATTGTCACTTTTGCTGCCTTTTGGTTCTTTAAAACGGTGACATTTTCGGCGTCCCCGAGTGGGCTGGGAGCAGTGGAGGCAGCGGGCAAAGAACGGGTCACACTGGGAACGTCCATGAAAACTTTCGTTGTACTTGTGAAGGCAGGAGGGGTGGATTCTGTTTCCTTGTTTGAATTATTCCTTTTACAGGTTATTACAGGGGCAAGGGGTAGAACGCCATGGTGTGGCAGTTTGAAGAAAAAAAAACTGCTTGAAAGCTTTTGTTTTAAACTGACCGATTGGACTATTCCCTTCCATGCTACGATTGCACATCTCATTGGTTGAGAAAGTTTCTCGCGAGCGTACTGTGCCTTTAAGAGCCGCGGGTTCGGCGGCTTTTTGGGGCTTTTGGGCTTTTCAGCTTTTGGGGTCTTTTCGCTCTCCGGACACTTCCGGCTTTGCGCTGCGAGAGGCGCTGCGGGACCTCAGCTTCGCTCCGGGAAGAGGCTTCTTCAGACATTGCGGCTTGGCTCCGGGGACCTACAGGCTGTCTCTCCTCGGCTCAGACCCTGCCCGCCGCCTGGGAGATCCGCGCCCGGAGGCTGCCGGAGTGGAGCGAAGCTGTGTGCCGGGGAAGCCCCCACCGCGCCGCCTGGGACAGACTGCTCACGCCGCCTGGAGACGCCGCGCCCCGAGGCTGCTCTTTGCCTGCTGCTGTAACGCCGTACCCTCTCTGCCGCCAGCGCTGCCGCTTCTTGCTTCGCTTCTACAAACTGCGTGACCAGAACTGGTAGGAACAGCATAGCTCGGGGTTTGCACGTTGGAGCTCGGCGTTCGTAACAGCCGCGGATCCTTTGTTCACTCCACGAGGGCGCACACGTGGCCGGTGCCATTTTCGGACTCTGCGCGGCACCGTCCCCCTCTCGCTCTTACTTGCGTTTAACCCTCGCTTTTCCATCCCGTATAAACCCTCAGATTTTGCATTGGTTTTTCCCTGCATATTATATATTTTGTTCTAGTTTTATTAAAGTTTGATTCAGTTTTCCAAACGTTCAGAGGTCTCACAAAATCTTTCTTTCCCTTTTCGTATCTCTGCTTTTTAACCTTTTCTCTCCCAGAGGAGAGGGGTTCAGGGATAGGAAAGGGCACGTCTCCGTGATTGTCTTGCCTCAGCCAACCGGCGACACATGGCTTAGGATTTCGGCTCCAGGGCAAGGGGGTTTGGGCACCAAAGGAGCTTTGCTGCCTTTTTGTTAGGGCGGGGAAGGGGTTACCGGCCCCTGTAACTGGCGATGTGAAACGCAGCCCCCCGCTCCAATTTCACGCCCGCCCCTGGCCCAAGATGTGTCAATCAACGCCGCTTTGAAGAACACTGTAAATAGGAACGGGAAAACACAATTCTCTCTCTTTCTGGCGCACACTTCTTGTTCGGGAGGGGAAGGACGAAAGAGAGAAGCACTGAAGCAGTCACCTCGGCAACAAGAACTTTTCTTCAACTATAAATTGGGACAGAAAAGATCTTCCTTGTGGCAAGCAGACTTTTAACTCTGTTGATAACTGGTGGGGGTGGAAAGAAGAGGGACCGGGGTGCAGGAACCAGGTCCCCACCCCCGTAAGGAGATTAATCACTGGCGAGGGAGGAGAGAAAGGAGAGCGAAGAACGAAGGCACCGCGGGAAGGCAGAGAGAGACCCAGAACTTCAACCAGTGACTTTAAGTCTTGCAACCGTGCCGGCACAGCGCTGGAGACGTCGGCCCGAGCAATGGACAACCCCCCCCGACACGGCACGGAGTGAGGGCTGCACGTACAGAGGAATTTTGTCCCACAGATCAACCTGGAACCTAACGCCAGAGGCTAAAAGGACAGCATCCCCCCATTCCTGTACTCTCCCCCACCTCCTGCGCCGACTGCGTGTGGGAGGGCTCAGAGCAAGTGGGGGGGTTGAGTGGAGAGAACGTGAACGTATTGACGTAGTTAAGATCCCTGGTCTCTTTTTCTCCCTGTCCTACCCTCATTTAAGTGATGATTTGTGGTTTTCGTTGTTTGAATTAAATTAATTTTGTTTCCCCTAGTTTCCTCCATTCATTCCCACCTCGAACACTTTAGTTTCGTTTACCTCTTGGAGGAGATGAAACTCCTCTGAGAACAAACTGTTGCCTTCGCTGCCTTTCAGTTCTTTAAAACAGCGACAAAAGTGTTGCTCCAGCTTCTACGCTGCAGCCCCCCAGATGGTGGAGATGGGCTTTGGATCCTTATCTATGAGATGCGAGTAACTGCTGGAGGTCTAAGCCACAGGAGGCACGCAGACCCACATGCTGCTGGTGGGCACTGTCTGGAATCAGAGGGGCCCTGCCCCAGCCAGGTGGAGGGGAGGGACAAGACAGTTTATTGGGCTGTGTGGAGTCAACGGCCTGGCACAGCAGAACCACGGGGATACACGGCTTTAGTGGGCACCGGTGCGCAATGCACCCTAATGTCATCAACCTAGGAAGGGACCGAATCCATCTGTATTTCTGGAGTGATGGGGTGATCCAGGAACCCGACTGTAGTGTACGCTGGAACGAGTCTGACCAGACAGGAGTGGCAAAAGCACGCTATTGCGACTGGCCCAGATGCCCTGGGCATGTTTGGTGTAGATTATCTCAAGACACAGGGCATTTTGTGGACCCGAGAGGGTACCGGTGGATGTTTGGTGTAGTGGCGGTGGAGACAGAGGAAATGAAACAGCTGTCCACCTTGCCCGGTTTATCAGAGGACCCTTCTATCGTGGGGCTGCTGAGGGTTGAGGAACAAAAGGTGCCCATTGCTACTGCAGTGGTGCACTGGTGGCAATGCCGCACTAACCAGGACTCCCTGAGCCCCCATCCATACGCTAATCTAATCAACTGGAGAGTCAAGGAGTGATCAGCCAGACACGCTCACCCCTCAACAGTCCTACTTGGCCAGTGAGAAAATCTAACAGAGAGTGGAGACTGACAGTAGATGGTCACAGCCTGAATGAAGTCATGCCACCACTGAGCGCTGCCACGCTGGACATGTTGGAACTCCAGCATGAACTGGAGTGGGAGGCAGCCAAGTGGTATGACACAATTGATACCGCTAATGTGGGGTGGTCTTTTCTATTCCTTTAGCAGTGGAGTGCCGGCCACAGTTTGCTTTCACCTGGAGGGGCATCCAGTACACCCGGAATTGACTGCCCCAGGGGTGGAAACACAGTCCCACCATTTGCCATGGACTGATTCAGTCTGCACTAGAAAAGGGAGGAGCTCCTGAGCATTCGCAATACATTGATGACACCACTGTTTGGGGTAATACAGCAGAAGTTTTTGAGAACAGGGAGAAAATAATTCAGCTTCTTCTGGAAGCCGGTTTTGCCATCAGACAAGGCAAGGTCAAGGGACCAGCACAAGAAATCCCATCTTTAGGAATTAAATGGCAAGATGGGCATCATCAGATCGTGAGAGACGTGATTAACAAAATAACAACTACGTCTCCACCAACTGATAAAAAGGAGACACAAATTTTCCTAGGCATCATGCATTTCTGGCAAATGCGTGTTCCAGACCAGGCAGGTTGTGGGACCTCTCCATGAAGTGACTCGGAACAAGAACGATCTTAAATGGAGCCCCAAGCGATGACAGGCCTTTGAACTTCGCTGGATAAAAAACGGGCTGGATGGCCAGGTCCAGAGTTGTGGTGAATGGATTTAAGTCCAGCTGGTGGCCCGTCACCAGTGGTGTCCCTCAGGGCTCAGTGTTGGGGCTTGTCCTCTTCAACATCTTTATCAATGATCTGGATGAGGGGTTGAGTGCACCCTCAGAAAGTTTGCAGATGACACCAAGTTGGGAGGTAGTGTTGATCTGCCTGAAGGTCAGGAGGCTCCACAGAGGGATCTGGACAGGCTGGATCGATGGGCCGAGGCCAATTGTACGAAATTCAACAAGACCGAGTGCCAGGTCCTGCACTTGGGTCACAACCACCCCCTGCAACGTTACAGGCTTGGGGAGGAGCGGCTGGAAACTGCCCAGCAGAAAAGGACCTGGGGGTGCTGGTCGACAGCCGATTGAACATGAGCCAGCAGTGTGCCCAGGTGGCCAAGAAGGCCAATGGCATCCTGGCTTGTATCAGCACTAGTGTGGCCAGCAGGACCAGGGCAGGGATTGTCCCCCTGTACCTGACACAAAGTGAGGCCACACCTTGAGTCCTGTGTCCAGTTTTCGCCCCTCACTTGGAGAAGGACGTTGAGGTGCTGGAGTGTGTCCAGAGAAGGGCAACAAAGCTGGTGAAGGGTCTGGAGAGCAAGTCTGATGAGGAGCGGCTGATGGACCTGGGGGTGTTTAGTCTGGAGGAGGCTCAGAGACCTTATCACTCCCTACAACTCCCTGAAAGGAGGTTACAGAGAGGTGGGGGTTGGTCTCTTCTCCCATGTGACAAGCGACAGGACTAGAGGAAATGGCCTCAAGTTGTGCCAGGTGAGATTGAGGTTGGATATCAGGAAAAAATTCTTGACTGAAAGGGTTGTGCAGCATTGGAGCAGGCTGCCCAGGGAGGTGGTGCAGTCCCCATCCCTGGAGGGGTTTAACAGACCTAGAGATGTGGTGCTGGGGGACATGGTTTGGGGACCCTGGCAGTGCAGGGTGAGCGGCTGGACTTGATGATGTTAAAGGTCTCTTCCAACCAGATGATTCTATGAACAAATCAAGCAAGAGGTTGTTCATGCACTAACACTTGGGCCAGTCTGGACAGGTCAAGATGTAAAAAATGTGCTCTGCACTGCCGCTGGGGAAAACAGCCCTATCTGGAGTCTCTGGCAAAAGGCACCAGGCGAGACTCGAGCTCAACCCTTAGGGTTTTGGAGTCGAGGATAAAAAGGAATACAGGCCCACTACACTCCCACTGAAAAAGAGATAATGCCAGCGTATGAAGGAGTTTGAGCTCCTTCAGAAGTAATGGCTGCAGAAGCACAGTTCCTTCTGGGGCCACGATTTCCAGTGTTGAACTGGATGTTTAAAAGGAAGACTTCCTCCGTTCATCATGCAACTGATGCTATGCGGAGTAACTGGGTTGCATTGGTCACTCACCAGGCTAAAACAGGGAACCCCCCTCGCCCAGGAATTTTGGAAGTAATCACTGACTGGCTGGAAGGCAAACATTTTGCCATGTCACCAGGGAGGCCGGTAACGCATGCTAAGAGGCCCCACCATACAATAAATTTTCAGAACATGAGACGTGATATGCCTTACTGATGGATCTTGCTGTACTGTAGGAAAACAGCGTAGGTGGAAAGCTGCTGTGCAGAGTCCCACACGATGAGTTGCAGAAGCAGCTGAGGGTGAAGGTGAATTGAGTCAGTTTGCAGAGGCAGAAGACATCCAGCTTGCTTTAGATATTGCTGAACAAGAGAAGCGGCCAGTACTTTACCTGTACGTGGACTCATGGATGGCAGCAAATGCTCTATGGGGATCGTCAAAACAGTGCAAGGAAAACAACTGGCAGAGCAGAGGCAAACCCATTTGGGCTGCCCCACTGTGGCAAGATATTGCTGACTGATTAGACAAGCTGCTTGTAAGCATATGTCATGTAGATGCCCATGTACCCAAGAGTTGGACCACTGAGGAACATCAAAACAACCAGCAGCTGGATTGGGCTGCTAAGATCAGCGTCTCAAGTAGACCTGGATTGGCAGCATAACTGAATTATTTTTTAGCCTGGCGGGCCCATAATACTTCAAGCAATAGAATCACTGTCCTAATAACAAAACTCCAGTGCATTCTCAAGACAGCTGGCCAGTAACCTTCCCTTCCAGCTCTCTGACCTTCCCTTCCAGCTCTCGGGTTTGGTTGGGTTTTTTTCGTTTGTACCTTACCTTTCACAGCATCAGCAGACATTACTACGATGACAAGGTGTGGCATATCCCAAGAGGTACAAACCAGGTCATTAGACAGGGACATTCCCTACAGCTTTGACTGTGTAACACCTGTTCTTCGCTGGAAACCTTGCACATCTGATTCCAGCTGAGAAGGACCATCAGGAGACTATTACAACCCATGTCAACTTGACTAGAAGCAAACCTCAAGTAGGGTAAAAACCCTTGTTAATCTGTGACACATACTAGGGCAGATTGTGCTCAGTTCCACATCCTTCAACTCCGATGCAGACATGCAGTTACCTTTACAGCTCTACTCTGGACTAATCATGAATCAGTACTGTAAAGAGCAAACCTTTAATATGCACATAGATCAAAAGCAGAAGCTTTCATTCAGATATAAGGAACTTTAAATGTTACCCTGCAGTAAGCCAGCCTGTCAAACTGGCTCCTGGTACTTTTGCTGCAGAGACAGAATGGCAGTTTACATGCAGGTCTGCTGCCTGGGAACTTGAAAAGGTATAGACTCAAGCTCAGTTGCAGCAGCTTGCCCACAGCATGTTTTTTGCAGCCTTTTCTACTGCTACATCACCACGTAA
>CM020046.1:15302130-15377130 GCA_009769605.1 Bucorvus abyssinicus | reverse complement strand
CAGTGAGAGATCTTGTACATTTTAATGAGTTAAAATGCTAACCATTTTGGGGTAAATTCCAGTAAAGTTTTGATCATCTAGAGATATAGCTTTACAAAACTGGTATTTTTAAATAAGCGTGTAAAAAGCATACACTTGAAAAGCTTTAGATCTCATGGGTATGTACTTTCTCTCACCAAAAAGACAGTGAAACTGCTCCAAATACCTGAAAGGAGGTTGTAGAGAGGTGGGGCTTGTTCTCTTCTCCCATGTGACAGGTGACAGGATGAGAGGAAATGGCCTTAAGTTGCGCCAGGGGAGATCTAGGTTAGATATCAGGAAGAACTTGTTTACAGAGAGGGTTGTGAAGCATTGGAACAGTCTGCCCAGGGAGGTGGTGGAGTCCCCATCCCTGGAGGTGTTTAAAAGATGTGTAGATGTGGTGCTGGGGGACATGGTTTAGGGACCCTGGCAGTGCAGGGTGAGCGGTTGGACTCAATGATCTTAAAAGTCTCTTCCAACCAGATGATTCTGTGATTCTATGAATCCAGATTGGGTGTACCCATCTTCCATTGTGGCTTTTTCCAAAGAAGCAACTTCTGAGATAGAGCTTTTATTATTAAATGTGAAGAAAAGATTTTTTTAATTTTTTTTTAAACCCAGACCTAATACACTGAAGGACTGGATGCAGTTTTCTTTCAAGAAGGTGCAAGTTGAAAATTTTCATGAAATTTCTCTGCTTTCATTCTAGAGAGGTGTTATGTTTTAGTAGATGTTACAGGGTTAAAATGTATGAATGTAATACCCTGTAATACATGAGACTGAATGCAACAGCTTCAAAGGAAAGTATTTTCAACTTCCATTCCACTAATTCTGTTGTATCTCAAGCTCCAAATCTTATTTAAATAGTAGATTAAGGTAAAAAAAAAACAAGAAAATAATTACAAAATCTAAGTTTAAAGGCTTCATTATGTTATTATTTGTTTATAACTTTAATTCTTCACTACCTGTAGTAATGGTATTTATTAGCCTCATTTTGCAATGTAACAAGGTTGCTACAGAACACCTAGTCTCAGAGATCGTTTGGCTGTAGTAGTACAAGCTCATACAACAAACCCAAGACTATATTTAAGGTTCTTAATTCAAAAAGGTGAAATTAGTAGACTGAAGAAGGTGGTTAGTGAGGTTGGTAAGGTTAAATGCAGTTGAATCCCAGGATTTTCTTAACTGCCATCATTTCTGGAGTTTGTGTATTGATTCTGAAGAGTGAGTGTGGATCAGGCTTAACTTTATGAATAGTTTCTTCAAGGACAATGTTGGGAGTAAGTAGGAAGCCTACAAAGTTTGAAGGGCAAAATGTCTTTTCTGTAAAGAAAGAAGAATGTCTTAAAACAATATCTCAAAGGTTAAAGTGAAAACTATGAGAACTTAAGCTGCATTAACCTTCCAAAGCTAACTTAATAAATATACAAGGATCATGTCTAAAAATTTAGGACAACAAGGAAAGAAGACTTGATGTTCCTGTGAAACAACATGGAGCAGAGGTGGAAGAGTCTTGAACTTGTCCATTTTCTAAACAAGTACTTTACTCAATTCTTTTTAATCTATTGCCATGAATTTCTTTCACAGAATCGCAGAATCATTTTGGTTGGAAGAGACCTTTAAGATCATTGAGTCCAACCATTCACTCTGCGCTGCCAGGGTCCCTAAACCATGTCCCCCAGCACCACACGTCTGTTAAACACCTCCAGGGATGGGGACTCCACCACCTCCCTGGGCAGACTGTTCCAATGCTTCACAACCCTCTCTGTAAAGAAATGCTTCCTGATATCCAACCTATATCTCCCCTGGTGCAACTTGAGGCTGTTTCCTCTTGTCCTATCACTTGTTACATGGGAGAAGAGACCAATCCCAACATCGCTACAACCTCCTTTCAGGTAGTTGTAGAGAGTGATGAGGTCTCCTTCTCTCCAGGCTAAACAACCCCAGTTCCCTCAGCCGCTCCTTGTAAGACTTGTTGTCTAGACCCTTCACCAGCTTCATTGCCCTTCTCTGGACATGCTCCAGCACCTCAGTGACCTTCTTGTGGTGAGGGCCCCAAAACTGAACACAGTATTCAAGATGTGGCCTCACCAGTGCCGAGTACAGGGGAACAATCACTTCCCTACTCCTGCTGGCCTCACTCTTTCTGATACAAGCCAGGATTCTGCTGGCCTTCTTGGCCACCTGGGCACTCTGCTGGCTCATATTCCGCCGACTGTCCACCAATACCCCTAGGTTCTTTTCTTCTAGGCATCTTTCCAGCAACTCTTCCCCAAGCCTGTTGTGTTGCAGGGGCTTGTTGTGATTCAGGTGCAGGACCCAGCATTTGGTCTCATACCACTGGCCTTGGCCCATCACTCCAACCTGTCCTGATTCCTCTGAAAAGCCTCTTACCCTCCAGCAGATCAACACTCCCACCTAACTTGGTGTCATCTGCAAACTTTCTGAGGGTGCAATCGATCCCCTTATCCAGATCATTGATAAAGATGTTGAAGAGGACATGTCCCAATACTGAGCCCTGGGGGACACCACTGGTAACTGGCTGCCAACTGGATTGAACTCCATTCACCACCAGTCTTTGGGCCTGGCCAGTTTTTTACCCAGTGAAGAGTACACCCACTGAAGCCATGAGCAGCCAGTTTCTCCAGGAGAATGCTGTGGGAAATGGTGTCAAAGGCTTTACTAAAGTCTGGGTAGACAACATCCACAGCTCTTCCCTCATCGACTAAGAGTGTCACCTCGTAATAGAAGGAGATGAGGTTAGTCAAGCAGGACCTGCCTTTCATAAACCCATACTGACTGGGCCTTATCACCTGGTTGTCTTGTCTGTGCTGCGTGATGGCACTCCTTCCAGCCCTTCTTGTAGATGGGTATCACATTTGCTAACCTCCAGTTAACTGGGACCTCCCTGGTTAGCCAGGAGTGCTGATAAATGATGGAAGGTGGCTTGGCGAGCACTTCCACCAGCTGATTGAAGCTGATTAGGATTTCCAGTTAAATACTTCTTTAATAATATATGTTGTTGCTGTTTCCAAAAACTTCCTTATTTTGCTGAGACCTTTTAATGAAGAGCTTCTTGCTTTCTATAAGGACGAGAAAGGAAGAAGCAGTTAGTTGATGCTTACCCATTAATAAACTGATGGATGGGTTGCCTGCTTGTAATGTGAAAAGGCCAGGTCTTCAAATCCCTCTTTTACTGGAAACCAAGTAAGAGGTTTTGGAGATAATGTCTTGAGGGAGAGGTAGTAGGTAGTCTTTTCATCTGAGATCAAAGAATTGAGGAAATAGTTTAATTTTCATCTTCCACAGTGCTCAGACGAAAACATGACTTGCATATGCAAACATAGACATTGTTTTTACTGGGGAAAGAACACAACACCGTGCCTGACTTCCTTAAGTGTTAAAATGAATCCCACATGGAAATAGGCAAATGGAACTTCTTTAGTTGTTGTATGCAGAATGTTGTTTTCATCTTTGTACTTAGAGAAAAGTGAAAAGCTTACTCATGTTCATTAAGCAAACGTGAAAGTACTTTCTAATTCTGACAGCGCAAAAATTCTGCAATAAGATCTTGAGAGAGAGAACAGAAAAATAATGACTGCACATGTTGAGATTGGAATCAGATGTCCCTTTTCATGGGGATGGTAGTTGAGAACAAAAGGTGTGTAATTCAAGGCTGTATCCTGGGAAGGAGCTAGTTTTGGCAGTGGAGGAAGAGTTCTAAATGACAAAGAATGGACATTAAAGACTTTGGTTTCAGAAATGTTTACCAACAGGATGCTGAAGAGGTGGTGCCTGGTAAAAAAAAAAAATTGAAGTAGGTGGCAGGAGAGGAGAGCTGCAAGTTAGTATAGACATGCTAAAGTGATTGTCTACGTGAGTGGCATAAATGAGAGAAATACAGCCAAAAGTGAGATCTTTCCTCACACTCTGCAGTTGCTTCAGAGTAAGGGTTTCCAGTAAGAGAGAACGTAAAGCCTTTCCTGAACAAGAAAAGGTTTGCCAATCTAGCTATACTGGCTAATCCTCAAAATGAGAAAGGAAGGGGAGGGGGTTCCCATCCCACCCCACAAATATAATAAAAAGTATTTCTCAAATGAAATGGATCATGCCTAGGGACTTCTTTTTTACCTAAATTATATTCTTGCATCTGCTAGCTAGCTAACATTGAAGAAATTACACTAAAACCAACAAGCCCTCCCTTCCCCAGCCTTAGTATTCTTAGTCTGACTGTTAGGCTGTCAAAAAACCTCGCCTTGCTAGCGCAAAGATGAATTTGGTGATTTGCTCAAACTGGTGTAGGGAAATTGCCAGATGCTTTGTTTTCTATGTGTATACAGCGAGAGAGGTACCATATAATTACACCAAACCTTTGGAAACGGTATACGTGCTATACTACTACAGCATAGGTGGCAGAGATGGAACGTGCTGGTGAAAGACATTGTGGTGATAGTTAAGTTACTTTTAGTAGCTTGAAAAAGAAAAATCATATTCTTTATTATTTTTGCAAGTAAAGCTAGTAATGAGTCTTTTCTATATATTAATAGCAGACAATTGCTCATTAAGTATGTTTTTACAAGGAAGATGGGGCCTTTGTGTTGTAACATGGGGAAGTCAGGTTGTGTTCCATCCCTTCAGAAACCCTGTACCTTCATCTGCTTTATAGTTTTGCTAGGATAATTTTGTTGAATGAACCTTTCTATAGTTTAGACCAGAAATTAGGAATTTTGTTGCTTTAACTTAAGGTAGCTCCCTAAACAACTTAGAACATCTCTGCAAAAGGTGAGTCTTACCCATGTAATTGCATCAACAGCCCACGCTGTGGCCAGTGGTGGTAAAAAACTCTGTCTTCTCATATTCTTGGCAAATGTAGATCATCAGAAGCACGCGAAGCGTGCAGACTGGACTGGTGCATTACCAAAATTCGAGTTTGCTGATATAGCTGTGTTCATGCTAGGGCTTCTGGTATGTCTACTGGTATATCTTTTCAGTATGAGAAACTTCAGAAGAAGGTGAAGGGGGGGACAGTGGTAAGACTCAAGGAGGTAGTATCTTGACAGCCTACTAGCATAAGGTTTTCAGAGAATGTAGTAAACAGTCAAAAGCTCTGGACCAGTATAAGTAAAAGTATGTGTTTCGTTTTTGTTTTTCTGGAGTTTTTGTTGCTCCTTAATGGTTCAGAATGATTACTTAGAAATGATATCCTATGTTATTCTTTAATTCTACTTTAGTTAAAGAATTATTTAGAAATAAACTGTAAAATTAAGTGGACTTAGAAAAGAATGACAGATTGCGATAAAGAATATTTCTGAATCTAAATTTTGAAAAATTCCATTTTGCTAACATTTTCTTTGATGTAGAAGGAATCTTCGTCCTGAAGTATTGCCTAATGTAGGCAAGTCCAGTACTGCCAAGAGGGTCTAAAGTGCTGAATGTGAAAGCAAATGGAAGTGTTGTGCAGAACAGAAGTGAGAGGAATCATTGCAAAGTCATTTTATGATAACATTTACTTTCTGAAGGCTAAACGTTGTTGTTAATATTAACAAGAATAACAGTAATGTGACAGGTATATGAATAGCTGGATGTTTGGTAGAGTTCGTGAAGTTTTCCATATGCTGTGGTACTACTTGGCTATATGACCTTTCAAACATTTCTAAAGTTTTCAGAGTCCCATTAAAATACACACACACACACGTGTATATATGCATTTTTTTCAGCAATTGCATAACAAATTAAAAATCTTTTTAGGTTTGTAATTTGACCCCGATAATTTCGATATGAAACTTCAGAGAAATCTATGTAGTTATGTAAGTGGAGAAATAAAAAGAATCTGATATTTTAATTTCTTTACACACTTTTATTTTTGCTTTCCTCTCCATAGGCCTAGTAATTTCCTGCTTCAACCTCATACATCCCAAAACACAAATTAAAAAAAGAACAAAACCAGCCAACATTTTTTCAAAACATGCATGTTCTTGGTGTTCTCTGATTATTTTATATACATTTAGAAGTGTGGGGTTTCTTTAATTGCTGAACTCAATGCATATTACAGTAATGGAGATTCTTATAATTCCTGCTTCTGATCAGGGAATGACTAACCAGTGGCTGTCAGAGTGTTGCAAATACAACTTTCAGATTTTATTATTACAATTAATTATTAGGAAACAAGGAAAGGCAAGAAACTTCACGTTAAGTAGCACAGAATTCTACTGTTTATACTTGGTGAAATTAATCTTTACTAAGAAGAGGAAAAACTTTAAAAGTATTTTCTGAGGTCTGATCCTTCCAGGAGGTCTGGCTGATGTTTGAAAGTAACCGTAGTGGATTATCAGCAGCAGATTTTTTTCTTAGTATTGATTAAGACAGTTTATAATATCCTAAAATCCTTAATCCAGAATCAGCATAAAAGAATAAAAGTTTTGTCAGCACAGTAAATTTCAAAAAGCAAGAGTGTCACTGAAAAAGCAAGGAAATACGGAAGCCTTAAACGCACACCTACTGCTGTCGATCTGTGAGGCTCAGGTTATGCCTGAATTGTAAACTTACTTTGGTTGTTGCTGTATGAATACTAAATTTTTTATCATTCGCATTAGGATAATGGTGTTAGAGCGTAGTGCATCTGTATCACCTAATTTATTCTATGGAACGAAGTACTCTAGTTCTAATACGCTGGGCAGAATCTTCATTGTTCTCTTATCCTTTGTCTTGATATTTTAAGGAAGTAAGTCCAAAACGCGGAGTGAAAGCAGAGGACTTTTATTTGTTAGTATTTTAGTTTCCCTTTTCTCCAAGAAGTTGTGGCAGTTGGGGTCGGGGGGAGCTGTTTTGTCAGTGCAGGTCAGATGTTCTGGTTCAAGTTCAGGACTAGAAGTTTTTGCTGTCCTAACACTTTTGGAGTTTTATTATATAGCTAGTAAAGACTGCTTAATAAAACTTTGATTTATCCTAGCTGAAGTGTAAATTTAGACAGCATCTTTTTACTGGATTTTAGCATTGGAGAACTTTAAAGAGAACAGAGAGGTAGCTGAGTAAGTGTTGTTATTGTTAGCTACAGAACAGTCTGTGTTTTCTGGCTGTACAGAGAAGTAATATATGCTGGAATTCAGTCCATACCCCCATCTTAACCAGAGAGGCTCATCCAGAAAGGATGAGCACATTCGCTTTGCACGCTCTTAGCAGGGTGTTTGGTGCTAGCTGCCTTTGTGGTTACCGTCACAGACAACTGAATGGTTTCCTGCTGTGTGAACGTGCCTTCATTTGAGGTTGTCTTTCTGCTGTTTGTCTACTTAATTGATACATTTACTTTAAAGTTACATGTTTTCCTCTGTTACAGTGCAAGTCTGCAATCCACCTATTGTGACAGTTACATCTAAAATAAAACCACGTGTTCCCAGACAAGTGTATTTTTGGTTCAAGTGGAGAGGGTGTCCCTTCCTTCTCCAGGCTTTCAAAGCCTGGATAGCTCCTTAGGGACTTCTGTTCAGGATTGCTGACAGGTCCCAGTTGGAGAGGTGGAGACAGCATGTACCGACAGCACTTTTTGGTTTGTATCTTGAAGCCAGTTTTGGTTTTTTCCTACCTAGCTAGACATACGTGAAGTAAGAAGGGTCTAGTGTATTTGTCACTTGCTGTGGAGCACCGTGAACAGAAACCAGGAAAGGAGGGGAACCAGCTCCTAACTAGGAAGCTAGGGAAAAACATCAGCTTCCTTTCCTGGTGGTGTGCTTTTCTACAGCTGCATCTGCACTCCTGAAAAGATGTTGCTATACAGAGGAGAATTAACAGTAGCTAGCTATTTTACTGTGAAATCCTAGGCAAAACAAAGCAGTCACCAATTTTGTTTGGAAGTGCATGGACATTTATGACTGATGTCCTAGTTTCACCCCTCCTGATGAAACAGCAGCACACCTTCTGTGCGATAGATACGCTCAGGGCTGTTTCATTTCCATCAGTTTCTGTGTCATGTGTTCCCTAGGGGGGGTTTTGTGGGTCCCCCTCACCAGTAGCTTTAGGTGCTAAAGGAGCCATCAACATGGACAGAGGGCAGACTTTGCTTGTTTCCTCAAGCATTTGTTTGGTTTTTTTAAAGTAGCAGGTACTTTTTTTTAATTGTTCAATATTTTTCTAATTCCTGCAGCATGACTTGCTTGCAAATGACCACCACACAGATTGCACCTCCTTAGCTTTTTATTTCTTTGGCTTTTCCATTTTTCCTTCATACTTCCCATTCATAACCTGGAAATGTGGACTCCAGTTGCTATTCCTCTAAATCCCAAATTATAGTCTCTTGAAAAAAGATACAGCATGTAATCAATGCATTCTTTACTATTGTATTGTCACATTAAAGTGAAATTTTTATGGTTTCTCATTGTTATTTTCCTTACTCTAAATACATATTAGTTAGGAGGATACATTGTCTCTCGTAACATAAATCTCTTGTAACATGTCTCTAACACCAGTCTGATTTTTGGTATTTTATTATTGGATTCTTGTGAATGGACAGTGGCATGCTGTCCATATTACTCTTTGGACTTGTTTTTAATGTTGAAGGCAAATTGGACAATTACTTCTTTTTCAGAAAGTGGTAAGATGAGTAAAGCATTGGATGTGGGTAATGAACAGTATTAACTTGATGTTAGCACGTTTGTAGGTGAAATACCAGGTTTTACACTGCTAGTTTATGTTCTAGGTTCATGTTGAATTAAAACAATTGTTGCATAGATCCATGAGCTCTATTTAGTAATGAAATTGTCACCAAGATTAAATGCAGAAGCTATTACCAAGATTAAATGCAAAAGCTATTACTGAGTTATTTGGTATGTGACTTAGCCTACTGTTTTCTCAAAATGCAATTTGGGGTTATATAATGTAATATCCTTCACATGTATATACTCTCAAGTATTTTTGAGATAGAAGGTTGCTGAATGCTACTTATATTCTGATAAAATTTGTTGTGGTTGGGGAAGACAGAAGTCACTCAAATATTCTCATTATTCAAAAATCCTGAAACTGTTACTTCCTTTGTTGCTGGAGGGTTTGTAGTCCAATTAGGTCTGCCTCAAGTTCTTTGAAAAAGTTTATATCCCTGCCCCCCCCCCCCCCCCCAAATATTTTCTATTAGTATAAAATTCCTAATTGAATCATAGAATAATTCACAGTGGAAAGGACCTTAGGAGGTCTCCTAGCTGAAACAGGATCAGTTATGAGATGGGATCAGATTGCTAAGGGCTTTATCCAGTTGGGCCTTGAAAACCAGTTGGATGGATGGAGACTGCACAGCCTTTCTGGGTGGCCCATTCTACTGCCTGACAGTCATAATAGCTAACAAAAACTAAAATCCAATACTGCTGGAACTTCTCTGTCTCAGTTCTCATCTATTGCTTCTCACCTTGCCACCACACACAAACAACTCTGAAGAGCCTAACCCCATCTTCTTTATGGTATTGGCAGGTGCTATTAGGTCCTTCTGAAACTTTCTGCTCTCGAGTGAGCAAGCCCAGTTTCCTCAGTCTCTTCTCCTATGGTCAGTGCTCCAGTCCCCCACCACCTTAGGGTCCCTCTGCTGGCATAATTTCAGATAATTTCTGTTTCCCCTGTTGGAAGGGTGCAGACTAATGAGCGCTGACTAGATGGGAGTAATTCCTCTCAGTCTGCTGGCTGTGCTCCGCTCAGTGCAGCCCAGGGTGCTGTTGGTGTGCTCAGTATCCCTCAGTGACCGTTCAGCAGAGCTGCCCCCCAGCCAGTCATTCCCAGCCTGTATCCTTGCAGGGTTGTTACTTCCCTGGTGCGGGACTTTGCATTTGTCCTCGAATGTCACCAGCCCATCGCTCCATCCTCTCTCTAGGTCTCTTTGAACAGCAGGTCTGCTCTTGAGCATGTCGACTGGTCCTCCCCAGTTTGGTATCACGTGCAAACTTCATGAGGGTGCACTCCCTGCGGTGCTAATAGATACTTTGAAAGTCACTGTTCTCCAAGATAAAAGCAAAAAAAGAACAACACATATAAAAATATGTATCTATATCTTTTTAAACTTGAATACTGCAAAGGAATATTTTGTGTGACTGTTACATGCAACGTATTCATCACAACAGGGTATAAGTAACGTACCTGTTGGCTCAGCGCAAACTATGTGATTACTTACATCCTCACAGCTTCCGCTCTCTGCCTTCCTGTTCTTACTGGATTTCTTTATGCTGTTAATGAGAGATGCAAAACATGTAACGGCAGGCTCATTCTCAGTGAATATGTGCTTTCTAATTTGTTGATTAGAGTAGCTCATCCAAACAAAAAAAGCTGAAAATGAGCTCAGAGCAAAAGTCCTCTATGTAAAAATGCTTTTCAGGACGCTGAAGGATTTATTTGTTCCATATACCTGTTTAAGACAGCATTGCTTTTCCCGAATAAGGTCAAGATGAGTCTCTGATCAGTATCTGGGAGGAAAGGAAGAATCTATTTTCAAACTTTTTTTTAGAACTCAATTGTTTTTTTGAGAGAACAATATCTGTGGAGTATCGATCGCCTGTGTCCAGTAGTTAGTCAAAGGCTATCTCCTTTGACTAACCCCTTAGCGTGGTGTCATCCTCCTTCATGTGATAGATTGTTACAATCTCAGCCAGTGTAATTACACACTAGCCAAGTGGGTCATTTATTTCTGTACCTTCACCATTTACCAAAAATCTCCTTTATCTTTGGAAGCCAGCTCTTCCTTTTGCAGTAAAAGCAAAATAACGGCACATAAAACATTAGAGTCTAAATCTAGAGGGCTTGAAAAATAACTGTAAGACTAACTTTAAAAAACTGTTCTACCTTTTATGAACACCTAGTATACTTTTTTATCTATCTTCTTTCCTAGTGTCCTAGAGAACAAAACACACAAAGCCAATTCACTGTTTTTCATGTGTCTGGTAAACACTATTTTTTATTTGTGAATGTTTTAGCTTTTTTTCTTTTGTCTGTTAACACTAGATGCCTTCACTTGCATGAGCGTACTGTCTCCCCTACCCTCCCCCCCATCAGCTCCTAATTTATGAAGTGCAGAAGCTCCTAGAAGCACTGCGACTTTTTTGTTGATGACAATGAGTGGAAGTATTAGATGTGTCTTTTTGAACACAGTTGGCATATAAAGAAAAGTACGTTGTTTCAGTTTAGATCGAATTGTAAATTAAATTTGAATCCTGTGTTTGTATATTTACATGTTGGGGAGGAAAGAACCTCTGTAACCATTTCCACTATATTTCCCTAGGACTGTTTTCGAGAGGAAGATCAGTAGGCTACCGTTGTTAGTATCTATTTCTGTTTGGGAAGATGAGCATAAAGTAAAAGAACTCTGATCTCTGCTGCGTAACCTCATTGTCCCAGTTGTGAATGATTTCTGCTTTGGGCCCAGCCGTAAAGCTACATGAAAGTCAAAGGCTAGGCTGAATGCCCCATGCCTTCATTTTCACTGGCTCTGAATCTTACGTTACCACAGTTCTAACTGTTCTACTATATTTTCCTAAGTACCGTAATATAACCAACATAATTGTTTGCAAACAGTAAAGGAATCTAGAGACTTAGGTATTCTGTAACATTTTTTTCCTGTTTTCTGTTTTCTATTAATATTAAACTCTCCGGACTTTATATGATTGCCACTTTTTGGTTTATATTTATTGCTTTTGGTGTCCCTATATATTTTTCAGAACATGTCAAGGTACTAAATCTTTCCAGTCTGACATGTAAGCCAGTTTATGTATGTTTATATTTGAACCCTGTGCTGAGACAGCTTTGTGACCTACAACCTCATTCTAATCTCAAATGTATGACTTGCATCTCAAACTCAAACGTATTAGCTGGGGGTTTTTTTAAGGGTGGTTGCAAATGGATTTCAAATACCTGAGCTTGCCCTGTAGTTTGGAGTCTTTTTTAAAATTAAGTAATGCATTTTGGAAATGGATTTTCCTGCTTCTGTTAAGTTACTGCTGCAGGTCTTTGTCATATGCCCTCTCCAGAGCTCTGTTCTGGGATTTAGGATAATTTACCATATTTTTGTGTATAGAATTTTGAGCCATCTGTAGAAGAAACCAAACCTAAAACTAAAGATCCCATCTCCTGTTCCCCAAATTAGAAGTCAGTGTGCATATAAGTACGTGTAGATAAGTAGCAATTTATTTCAGACCCTCCTTTTGCTCCTGGCCTCTAATCCCTTCTATCCTGGCGTGTGTGTGCCTCCCAGAAGGTACTGTGTCTTTGTGGCACTGCAGGTTATCTGAGAATCTTCTCTAAAGGAGCAACAACAGTAATTTTAAGAGTGTGGGCTAGGCTACATGTATGAAAATGTGCTAAGAATGACGGGTGTGACTGCTTGCTTTATTCAGCACCCCTAATGCTTAGTCTGTTTAGCATATAAAAATGGTCTGAAGTGTTACAAAGGAAATGGATTGTTATAAAAGAACAAAGAGATGTTGCTAGGCTGGTGTTTGATCTCCTCTGAATCTCCTTCTCAATGTCTCTCTCTAAAGTTTTCAGATAAATGCTTATGGAAGAACTTCTTTCATACACAAGATTGGTTCCAAAAGACCATTACTTGTAGTAGTGATACAGTAGCCAGTACTACAGAAATAGAGGTGGTGTGACGTACGGAGCAGAAATGGGAGAAAAATAGGTCATATTCACAGAAGATCCAAGAGACAGTTCTTCCTAATTAATAATGAAAGAAAAGTTGATTTATGCGGTTTCTTTTAAGTCATGGATAGTAACTGATGCTCAATAAGGGATGATGAAGTTGAGAGATGCTTCCAGGGGTTTTTTTTCTAGCTGATATACTCTGTGGTTAAAAGATATACATATATATGTGCATATGACAGTTTACATCTGCACACATGTCGGTTTACATATGATCACAACCTTCTTTGGTTAGAATCTCTTCTGTCTACACCGCAGTTAGCGTGTGTATTCCTGGTAACTGCCCTCTTCTGGTACCCTCATGCTGTTTTTTTATTTCTCCTTGCTCTGTCCTTGGATGCATGTAGTATTTACACGCACTACATTGCCTCTGAACCAGCTGACTTGTTTTTGAATTTTCTGAATGCAGCTCCCTCGTGTGCCTTGTCGTCCTTTACTGAGTTGGTGTGCGTGTGGGCTTGGGAACTATTTACTTGAATCCATGATGAAATCTTGCACTTAGTAGACATGATATTGAGGACAAGTGTTGCAACAAGCACACAGTCTTGGTAGTATTTCATGGTATGAAAAGCTACCTGATTTAGCGGAGCGACAAGATGAGGCAGTTAATGATGTTGAGGAAGTCCTCAGTCACCAGGAATCTCATTCTAGGATGGTGTATTCTGGTTCCCACTTTTCTGGTTTAATCACTTGCTCAGTGTTTCCTCAAGATGTAGAGTTAAAAAGTTGCATTGGTAACTGTCCAACCATTTTTGATTCCTGTGAAGAAACTGAAAACGTATTTTCTTTCAGGAGAAAAGGCTCATTATTCCCAAATGTTCCCCAAAAGCTGTTTAACTGTTTGGGTGAACACAGAGGTTTGGGTTTTTTTGGTTTTTTTTTTTTTTTGTAGCTTAGACACAGGCAAGATTATTTATGCTCTAAATACTAATTTCTTTATTTAGACTTTGTTATACTGTTTAGCATGTTCTGATAACCTTGCAATAGGATAACACTGACAACCGCTATTTCTTATAGGACTCTTTAATATAGTTTAATGAGTGTTATGAGGTTTTTTGCAATACGAAATCAGCATGTTGCATTTTTAAGTTGTTTCAAGTTACACTGTGTACAATATTCTGTTATTTATTGTGTCTGTAGTCAGAATACACACTATGCGTGCGCATTACAGTGCAATAATTAGCATATAATTTTCAACGTTTCAATGAACTTTTGTCATAAAATTTAAGGAGATTTTAATTGCTAGTAATCAGGATTGCATGTTAATAGGCTGTAGATAATTAGGAAACCATTTGCATTTCTCTTTCCACAAATTTTCTTAGTATTTAGACCCTCACTTAATACATAACTTTTTCTCAAGAGAGCTGAATAATCCTATTTAGTCACAGTAATAATAGATACGCATTTTTTTCCTGAAGGTTTTCTTTCAATTCTAGTGATTTTGAAAGGATTGTACCTTTGATTAGTCCAATTTACTGATACTGCATGTACAGTATTTTCCCTCAGACTTCTATTAGGCTAGAACAAAGCCGGTTGTCACAATAATAGTAACGTTGAGTGCAAATTTGCATTCCTCTGTGGCAATGAAGTTTTTTCTACTTCAGTTGCTCCAAATGTTGGGAAAAAAATTTAGCAAATTAGTATGTGCCCAGGAAAATTCTATTGCTGACGAGTTTGTGAATATAGTGCTGGAGAGCTAGGCTGTCTACACCCTCTTTCATGTCTGTGGTACACAAAAGAAATACTTCTTTGTCTTCCGTGTCTGAAATGGTTTAAATAGCAGAAAGAGTCTGTAATAGTGTCACCACTTGATTTATTAAGGTGTTTTGGATAAAGATGTATTGGTAGAAGTTGTGCATATTTATGAAGCAAAAAGACATAAAATTGAAATAATTAAGGCAGCTGTTTGTTTGGCGTAAGGCAAACAGAGATATGTAATGGTTTTAATATTCCTGAAGGAAAAAAGTAATAGACCATTACAAGGTTGGCAGTTATAAGAGCGCCTGAATTCATTAACAGTAGGTGGGGCAGAAGCCACCTCTTGAGGTTTTACACGAAACGTTTAAGGAGTCTATAGAAAATTGATGGTACAAGGAGAAAATACAATAAATAATTCATGCTGGAAGTGTGTTTATTTTACAACATATTGTGTGATATTTGGGGAAGTTACCGTAAAAGAGAGCTTGGATAAGTAAAGCATTCAGAGAATTGTGTAAGCGAGTGAATCCAGTGCTTAGAAGGAAGTCAGGTTGTAGTAGCTACTCTTAGCTTTGTACTTCTTACTGTAGTCTGCCTAGAAACCCAATTATAAATAAGTGAGAAGATTCACTGAGAAAAGGGAAAGACTGCAGCAAAAATATTACCAATCGATAATATTCTTGTAAGAGAAAAGGTTTGTGCCCATGATCAATAATTTTAAATGAAGGACCAAGTAACTCAATATGTGATGGCCATTAATAGGTTTTACTTACATCACGGTGTGTGTTGCACAAGCGAAACTGGGAGAAATATGGAATGGCTGATGACAGAGGAATGTGAAACTTTAGCATTGGGCTTCCAGAGGAGTTAGATTTAATTTCTGTGATACATGAATTAATTGCTTGCATTATTCTGTTATTTTAAAAAATAAATAGCTGACATTATGGTGTGTATTTGTAGGTAGATTGGACAATGACAAAAGTATTTTAGAATAAAAATAATAAGCAAGTGAAATCAGATGGGTTTCCCTTCCGTTTTACAGATGTGATCAACATTTTTCTACCTTTTCTTTCTTAAATACAGCAGAAAATCTGTGTAACTTTTTCTGTAGTGTCGTATTAGGACAACTGTAGTTTGAAATGGAAGGAAAGTTCCTGCGTGTGTGTGTGTGTGTGTGTCTTATTTTGCCTCGTTTGTAAAACCAGACCAAGTATCTGTGTGATGAGACTTGTATGAAGGATGAAAAAAAAGTAAGTCTTTGAAGGAGAAATGTTGAGACTACCTTGTCAGCACAGAATTGATTTAGTTTCCAGAATTTATTCTGTACCCCTCTATCTGTCCATTCACGTCAGTGGAGGAGGTGATTCTTTGTCTTAAAACATTTCCAGCGTAGGATTTATTCTGATCTACTTCATGCCATTCCCTACTTAGGAGGAAACACTAGGAAATTTGATATTACTTAAACAAAGTCAGTATGATAGCACTGCAAGGTGTTTAGCATGTTATTGGTTGCTTCAAAGCATTATTTTAGCAATAAGGAGTTTATTCCAAAAGATTAATAATAATAAATTGATTATCGATATCATCACGCTCTTGAAAAATCAACCACAAGTGTCAGTGGATGTAGCGAGACATTTCTAAAGATCTCAGTTTCACTAAACGAGCACAGATGGCCTGTCCTCATTCAGAACTGCAGAATCAGTGATAGCTTTAAAAAGAATTTTTTTTACTCATCACATTGCTTGTGAATTGAGAAGTTGCTGTATTAGGCTGTTTTGTGCAAAGGACAACAATGAAGCGTGTTAATGATTTAATGAAACATACAGTTTCTGAACTTCCATAGTGGAATGTTTCTTCTTATTTTGAAATAGATTTTAATTTTTTTTCAAATAACATGTAAATGATATACCAAGATAAAGTGATTGAATTCAGCGTTTTGAACAAAGGTTTTTTAACATAATTTTATTTTGCAGAAAATGTTCATTTTTAAAAAGTGATTTAATTCTAGAAATTTCTGGAATTTTTGAAATAATAATTTAAAAAAATCTGGTTTCTGCCAGTTTAAATAACTGGTTGTAAAAGCAAATTCTTCCCAGTCATTTATTTAGCTCTCCAGTTATATTCCCTTGGGATGACAATGAGGAAAATATGAAGAACACCTATTTAGCATCCCAAACAGCTTGCAGATGAAATTAAAACAGATCAGACAATATTTGAGGCCCACATGGATACACAGGTCACGCAGCTGTGTTAGATGTACATTTTCAAACATTGTAAAAGCATTAACTCTTCCTCTTTATTCCTTTGATTGTTCTTGCTAGTTTATGAAAGCCTGAAAAGTAGACATGCTTAGGGATTAATTGCTCGATAAAATTATCACTGTGTTTTGTATCAGACTTGAGTGTAAAGATGACTTAAAATTAAATAAATCAGATTTTAAAGAATGTTTTTCAGTAATAATCAAAGGATGTGTCCTATCCATCGTTAATTCAAGCTTTTTATTAAAAGTGTTCAAAACTTCTCAGTACTCTTTTGAACTCATCATAAACTGACCTGAAAGCTTATATTTCTGGCAAATCTCAAATATTCTTTCCCCCCACTCACCCTGAGGGGTTTTTCTTTTTATTGCTTGTGAACAGTCTGGTGGAAGAGCAGGATTTGCACTTAATTTCTCTTCGCTAGGTCTGGGTATTCCATATATACGTAGGTTGTAGCATGGCCAGTGAAATGTTTTTCCAAACTATTAAATAATAGCCTTAAAAATTTTGCCCGTCTATAACCTTTTACCTATAGCCTCTGCCTGTCACACTGTGCCTATTAACAGGAGTGAGACAGTGATTAGAAGCGAGCTAATTGAGTCTCTGCAGCCTGCAATGATGGCAGCTGTTGCTGACGTTCTCGTCCTCTGCCCATCATACCCTTCCCCTGCCGGAGCAGAGGTGGTCTGCTGCGTGCTGAGCAGATGTTTCTCCTTTGCGCAGTTATCTTTGGAGTGCCTTCATATACAAAAATCAGATTGCACCGCTACTGTCACTTTTATCTGATAGAGGAAATCCCAGGCGAATGAAGCTGGTTTTCTTTTCAGGCAGCTAAGCAGTGGTGCTCAGGGGCATGTTCTCTTTCCTTGCTTCTGTTGCTGCTCACTGTAAACGTTTTCTTTCTGGCATGTTTCTTCTTTAATCCCTCTTTCCCTCTTTGACCCATATCCCTAATCCCATTGGGTTTCTTTTGAACTTGGTTATTTCTTAGTCTTCTGGTAAATCTGTCTGCTGTAACTATGAATCGTTTGCCAACACCACATTTTCATCATCTTCCCTGAATGCCTCTTTCCTCCCACAGTTTGTATTAGAGTATGTGAAGAGGTACAAGGAAACTTTCTGGGACTGATCATTCTTCAACTCTGTGATATCGTGTCATTCTTTATTTCACTTCTTCTTTGTCTTCTCCTATTTTTAGTGTTCTCTTTCCTTTTTTATTTGTTCAGCTTTCTTGCACAATTGGTCGTTATTCTCTCAACAAATAGAAAACTGCAATGAGAGTATCTGAGATTATGTAGATAGCATGGTTCTATATGTTAAATTCGCCGAATATGCTCATTTAAAATGTGCACTTTCTATGTGTCTGAAATTATTCTTTTCTCTATTTCTGTATAATAGACAAGATTTCTTTCTTCCCTGATTTTCCTGGTAAGCTCTTATAACAGAAGCAGTTGTTTATCACATCTTGTAAAACTGTTCTCTGCAAATAGCCATCATTTCTCCTGTCTGGTGGCTCCTATTTTCGCTTGAAAAATACGTATTGCACCTGTATAATTAGAGGAGAAGAGCTGTGGAAAAAAATGCAAGTATGATATTTTTGAGATTACATTATCTTTGTGGTGCAGGAGTTTGCTCACTGGTGTCATTTTCAGCTGACTTTTCAAATGAGTTATCTTCAAAAGGTACTTGGCAATACGGTCCAGTGTTCCAGGCTGCATACACTAGCCCATTTGAAAAATAGTCTTTTCATTAGTGAGAGTAGGCATATGGCTATGAACTGTAACTGAATTATTTTACTCTGGGTATTTTCTTGTTGGTGGAGTAGGTGTAGATAATGTGGAAAAATAAAACTGTCCGTTTCTGAATTCACATTTGCCTATCACGGTAACACAGCAGTTCGGCAAATACAGCATCCTCAAGAAGTGATGGTCAATGGTATCAAAGCCAGTGGTTGGGACCTGCTGTGTTGTGGTGTATACTGGATGCTGTGTTTCAGGGAGATATGCGTTGATATAAATTTCTGGGCTAGCCTTTCATCCCTCCCTCTCTACAGATTGCTAAAACAAGTTTAGCTGTGATCTGTGCATGCTCGGTCCTACTGTTAATCCTGGTTTGAATAGCGGAGTAGTTGGATATTTTTATCTGCCTCACTTGATTGCTAATGCAGGTCTTTCCATGTGGGAACTTATTTATTTATTATTTGTACACGAAATAAAATGCTTTACTTCTAGTAACAGTCTTGTTGGTATTAGAGGATATTGGAATTCATTGATACAGTATACATGAATTGCAGATACTTGTTTACATTAATAAGAGAAATTACTGCTGAGGAACATAAACATGCAAACAAGCTGATAACATCATATTCTATTAAATTTTGTCATATAACTCTATTATTAACCTACACATGTGAAGGACTGGCCAAACCACGACTCAGTATAAAAACTTGAGTACCAGCCAAAACATATTTAAATACTACATAAATAAATATTTATTTAAATATTTTCCTATTCTCATGCCCAAACACCTTTTTCCTTCCATTTCCACCTTTTAACATGCAAAAGTTTAAAAACTCTCCATAGATTTACTTTTTACTAAATTCCAGCATGAAATACAGTACAACTGATCTTCTACTTGCGTACCTTCCACTAACCACCAGTCATTAAAAAAGAATCAGTTTAAAACAACTTTAGGTTCTGTGCATTCAGAGGATCTATTCTCACCAGTTTAATTGATTTTTATTTTGCTTTTTTATTTTCCATTAGTCATATAGCTCACCTTGCTATGCTGAATTTTTAACTGGTGAACAGCAGTAGGATGCCATTAATGTTATAATGTTGAGGCCGAAAGTAAAAGTGGTCAGAAGTTGAGAGTAGCAGTAGAATTAAAAAAAAAAAAATCAGAAGTGGATGGTTTCCTTAGCTTTTTCACTCATATGCCATGAAAAGATACTGCAGTCCATTTTAGTAAGCTTACATTACACAGACAAGATTATAACTGCATCATTTTTGTGACTAAATTTGTTAACAAACTTTGTGGAAGCAAAAACTGGTCTCATTACTGCAAGGTAATTGAGTGTTACTTGAGGTATTTTTGATATTTTTGATAATTTCGGACTTGGTATTTTGAAAGCCCGACAGTGTTAGATGGTTTGGGAATAGCGATCCTAAAAGAGCGGCATGCATTACTTATGTTCCACTGTTTTAAATAGTGACAGTGTCAGGAAGGATTTCTTGAAATGAATGAAGTTTATACAGGACATGCCATCTATAGTATGACTGAATAAACATTGATTCTAACCTTTATTCATGAAAGGCGGTAATCTCAGGCTAATGCCGCACTTAACTCCCTACTTTCAAGATGATTTGCCTGATCTGATAAATTATGCAGTCTTTTATTTTGACCCTGTAACCTTGTGGAGTTTACTCAAACTGACTCCATAGTATTTGCCACATTAGCAGTATAATGGTTCTTGTACTACAGTTCATTCTGCAGCAAAAGGTAAACACCAAGCCACGAAAATTTACTGATTCAGTTACATGATGTGCACACAGTACCATTTATAAAGCGCTTTTGGAATTAAGTCATCACATGCCTTCTGTTTGGTCCAAAATCTGAAATATCTAAACAAGGAAGCAAGCAAATATTGAGAAATATAAACGCTAATGTTTACTGTGTGCTAGAACGTGCTGTTAGACATCAAACTGAAAGTAGTTTAGGTCAAAGAACAAGCCAAACGTTGAACTCTCATGCCTTTCTCCCTAAGGTGACTATTGCCCTCAGTTGCTCCTGTAATTACGGTATAATTTACTATGTAAATTATTCTTGTGTTCAGAGTGTGTTATTTTTGTGTAATAAGAGTCAGGCTTTGCAGCTTTTCTGTTTGACAATGTAAGTTTTTCTTCCTTAAACAGTAGAAGGCAAGGTCTCAAAAAAAAAAAAAAGTAGAATTAAATTGATTGAACCATACTGTCATTACATGACATTATTAATTTGTTCCATACTGTGTGGCCAATTCCGTTTCAGATAACTATGCTTTTTCATCATCATGGCTTGCTTTTTAATCTAACATAATCTAACATGGTTTTATCTTGTATTGGAATATCTGATGCTTTTATCTGCTCCAACTGGGGAGCAGGGAAATTTTGATACAATTATAAGACAAAATACAGAAATAGTTATCTCTCTTTGTACTGGCTTTGAGTTTATAATCCAGGCAAGGCAAGTTCTGCACAACCTCTGCTAAGTTAATTACCCAATGGCACAACAGCGTTAAATATATGTATAATTATGAGGCATTTAATATATTAGAAAATTATCAGAGAGGCAAATAAATATTTAGGATGCTAGTGAAAAGGAGACTATGAATAAATTAAGAAAAAACCCCGCATAGTTCAGAAGGAAAACTGATTATTTTCCTTATTTCTGCTTCTTTTGTCTTTTGCACTCCATCTTTTATTTTGGTTAGGTTTTTTCAGGTGCATGTATTAGAAAATGATTAATATCTCCATCTTTAAGGGGATATTTGCATTTCCTTTAGCTAATGCAAACAAGACAGTTGCTGGGAATTGCACTTGAGAAATGGAGGGAAAATACCCAATTTATAGCAATGCTTTATGCAGACATAATTTTGGAGATATGCTTAATCTCCTGCATTTAGAACATGGTTAGGAGAAGGAAGACAAAAACAAGGTTGTCTTCTTCACAGCGGTTGTGTTAAAATCTCTCTACAATACGTAATTCAGTCCTCACTCTTTGGCCTGTAATTGGAACCTGCTGATGAGCTTGTATCTTGCATTGAAAAGAGAATTATCTGTTTTACATGAAGGTTCTTCCCTTGGGTTTGTTCTTCGGGTGCTGTTGGTCAAGGTAAATGGTGCTGTCATTGATTCAACTGCAGCTCGGGCAGAACGGCTGGAGGTGCTTTATGGAGAAGTGTGATGGCCATGACTGATTAGAGCACTAATATTTCAGAGGTAATTAGGAAACTGGAGAGGGGAAAATGAGCGGTACGTGGAACTCCTGGTGTCTGCTTAGCACATATATCAGCTTCAAATGACCTAGGAAAAGACAAACAGAAAACTAGTCAATGACAACCTGAATTTCCATATTTCCACACTACAGTGCCTCTCCTACTTAACGCCACATAACAGTTTTAGATTTTGGAAAGAAATGGCAGGAGAAGTGGGAAGAGGAAGTGTGTAAAGGCGTTCCCTTCTTGATGGGAAGGGCCGTGAATATGGCCAGTACTCCTGACCAGGAGGAGAATGGCAGTCATGAAGTAGGGGTGAAAATAACAGAGGGCGCTGGAAACCGAGAGCTGCAGCCGCTGAAAGCAATGGTTTCAGATAAAGGTGAGGTGAGGGATGCCGGTGTTCCGTAAGGACTTACAGAACTGCCACGGAGGGAATGGGAGAGAGGAAATCAGTCTACATTTGAGTTTATAATATTTTAAAATTATTCCAGTTATGCAGGTATGAACTGTGTGAATTAGCCCGAAGATGCAGATGTAAGCTTGTGTGAGATAAGGCTACAGAGTAATTTGACGTATAAATGTGGTTTTGTGGTTTTTTTGCCAAACTGCCTCCTGGCTGTGTATTTACGTCGGTAATGCTCTTGGGAAGTCTGTTAGGACGGACTTGGTCAGGGATTCTCAGGTGAGTTCAACCAGGGTCCTAGGTGTTAAAGCGTGTGGGAGAAGAGCCACGGCAATGCAGCTGCAGTTCTGAAGTTGTGAGTATCACGGAGAGATGTCTGCCCTGGCTTGACCCTTCTGAAGAAAATTGCTGTACAAATTTGTTCTGAAAAGTGCAGCACACAAAGATCAGGATGGCTGCAGGCAACTGCTGCCTTAAACAGGCAGGAAGTGTTCTGTGATAAAATCCATCCAGGCAGAAGCTTATATTCTTTCATAAAGGTGTTTTTTTGGCAATCATTTCTACAGCATCTACTTGGCCTGTGATTTTCCAGGTGATAGCTGATTTCTTTTATTTTCTACCTGTTCTGTTTTCTGCCCTTGGTTGTTGTTTTTTTTTTTTTGTATCTCCAGTGGGGGAAGAACACGTAGACAGATGCATCTACTCCCCATCCCAATTCCCTGTGTTAACAGAGCTGTTAAAGTTACAAAGACCAGAGCTCAAAACTTTAGTGAGGGTCAGAACTTACAGTACTTATTCAACGCTATTTTGGCCCTGCTTGTATTATGAAGCAGTTTAATTGGTGGATTTCATACTGTCGCTGTAATGTTGAGTTCACAGAATGAGAAGCAGCTATTCAAATGTTGTTTGCACTTGGATTTCAGTCAGTAGCACAGCTCTTGCTTGCTGAGGTAAAATTTTCTTCTTCAAGTAAAATTTTTTTTTTTTCCTAACACTGTGAAGTGCGTTTATATTCTATACTGAATGTAGAAGCCCACGGGCTCTTCTAGAGTGCTTCTGTTACAGCATCTGACTTCACAGATCTTCACAGCGATTTTTTGCAGTGACTCATAATTATTCCCATTTTAGACATGGTGAACTGGGGCACAGAATAGATTAAAGTCACCAATGTCCTCTGCCAGGTTGTCAAATTATCCGGCCATTGTACACTGTTTTAAAGAGTAGAGCCTCTGGTGACTTCCAGTGTTGCTCTGGATAGTCAGCAGTTCTTCAGTTTGGAGTCTGAGGTTTCATCCTTTGTACTGAGAAGATGAGAAAAAGAGTATCGGTGACCATCTGTGAGAAGTCAGATGAGATGCCCAGTGTCGTTTGGATTCTGTACTATCTCTGTTGCTCTTCTCTGAAGGCTGGAGAGTCATCTTCTCTTGCTGTCTTCTCCCTTATGTGCCTTCAGCTGTCTGCAGTAAAAAGGGGTTGTCCACCCAAGCAGCAAGGGGAATAGTTCATTGCTGTGGAAGACTGTGGAGATTTAAGGATGAGTGTTACAAGTGTGCTTGTACTGGAGAAGCAGTACCGGAGTGCGAAATAATGGGATGTAACTGAATCTTCTCTCGTCATTATGTAAATGATGACATATGATCAGTATTTAAAGTTGTGATGGGATCCAGTAGATCAGCAGAAGCTACTGAACCTGTCTGTCAGAAAAATGTGACTCTTTTAGGATTGGATGAAAGGAAGGTTTGAAAGTAAGACAGATACTGAGAACTAAGAACTGGTAAACTGTGTGACACAGTATACTTCCTGACGTAAGAATAATGTACAGTCAGTTTAACTGAATTTTTCACTTTATTGCTTGCTCGTAACAAAGACTTGATGTTTTGGAATAGGCATTGCTTTGATGGCTATATGACATTTCAGTATATATATTAATATATATATTAAAATTAATGGTTATGTATAATTTAATATGAATATATTTATTTAGATATTTTGATAAGGACCCTTAAATACTTAAGAACTGTGTAAGTCTCAATTTAAAACATGTTTCATAGTCTTTTTTGTTCCTCACTGGTGCAGAAAAGAGAAGTCTGGAACAACACAGTCTGAGCATTGCTTGGTTGGCTAGATCTTTCCTAGAGTTCATCATTGATTCCATATGTGTATCTACTGTCTGGCCTTCGTGGTGAATGGTACCTTTTATCTTTGCGAAATCTTTAAGCAATTTAACTTTGCTAAGCTTATTGTTCAGTAATAAGGAAATAACATAAGGAATGTGATTTAAAATACTGTTTTACATAAAAAATGGACTACTCATTCATTCATTCTATAAATATAGCTCTGTATATTACTATTCAACATCACCGGCTTTGATTGACAAATGGTTATTATCAGCATGGTTTAGTCTTCAGATAAATTATCTTTCGGTCAAGAAACAAAGTACCAATTTTCTTGCAAAGAAACGGGGGGATAAGCTACCTTCGTTACTTGTATGTTTAGAGCACATAAGTAACAGGTTAAGGGAGAGGAGTAGTCAAAAATATCACAAGTACTTCATATCATTTTCTTGCAACCTTAGCGCTTCACCACGAACATTATAAATGACTGATTCTCCTTTAGGTGCTGACTTGCTTTAGAATGATGTATGAAATAATATGTGTTTTGCATGTCCTGTTTGTAATGATAAAGGTCATATAGTATCATTTACATAATCTCTAGCCAGAAATGAACTCCAGCAATATCTTCTGTATAACATATACATTATCTGAGGTTTAAAACTCTCATTATTCATGAAAGTTAATTTTACAGTGGGTGTGAATGATCTATCTTATGGCTGCTTTTTTGATCATTCTATAAAATAATATGGAGCAAAGCCTGCACAAATAGCAGGAAAACCAGTAAAGAGTGATGCATTTGCTTGACTTTCTGTATACCCGATTGGATCTTGATTGATGGCAATCATTTGTCTTTGTCAAAAAAAGGAGAAAAATTCAGACATTGAAATAAGAGTGCTATCAAACTTTCTACAATGGCAGAAAGATTCTATTAATGTAGCCTGAGAGTATTAACTGTCTCTGCTAGAAAATGATAAAGAATGTTAATTTTTTTTCTTGAGCATGTTTAAGTGTAAACTGCATTATTTTCTCTATGTGGGAAGGCTAAGAGGAATGTGCTACAGATTTATGGCATGCTGGAATTAGAATAAAAAGAAGTAAATTACACACACAAAAAAAAGGAAAAGATACAAAAAGCCAAATATAAGAGCTTAATCCTCCTGATTATGATTTTGCAACAAAACAATAAAAGTTTAAGTGGCATAGTGTCGTAAAATCCTTAATGCTGCATTCCAATTGATATTGAAGCTTTGAAGACTAACTTCAAAGGAGGGTGAACAAGAGCAAAAAATAGATATAAAATAAACAAAAAAATTTGACAAGCTTGGTTTTAGAAGTCCTTTTGTATGTCAGATCTAGGAATATTGACCCATTACGTGAATGGGCTTTAAGGCAACTTCCTTATTAATGATACTTAGAAACACAAAGCATATGCTTGTGGGTAATAGTGTATTTAAGGGGGAGAATGTGATTTCACAGCACAGTAATGCAAGAATACTTTTTCTTTTTAAATAAAGGAATACATAATTTTATATATGTAAAAAACCCAACCAACCAACCAGAAAACAAACCACCCAAACCCCCAAGTGTTAATATTTTCTAAATATAAATTAATATTCACTACATACATAAATATGTATTAATATTCACTAAATATTTTCTAAATTATGAACACAGCAAATAGCCTCCATGAGTACTCTCTCTACCCTAGTAAGGCAAATATTTTTTGTTCCTAAAGTTTTAAAGAATAAGAAATCTGTGGCGTTCAGCTTTGATGTTTACTAGTCCTTGATGCACCCTTAAAAATAAATATTTGAGAGATTGTCATTTTAAGGACAGCTGAAAGAATGGCCATATCAAAACTGGGAACTGCAGTTCTATTAATACCCATACTAGTGTGCTTTGTGGCCCTCGATAAGTCAGTTTAAAGTTTTAGGGGGTTTTTTGGGTTTTGAGGGGGTTTTTAAAACTATTTCTGCATTGAGTTCCTAAAAACATTTTATAGCTTTGCCTTGCTGCAGCGTGTGCCTGAGTGTGGGGCAGGCTCCTGATTCAGACATTAAAAGGCACTGTAAGTACAGTGTTATCTGTCCGTGCTTAAAGAACCTTGTAGTGACGTCATTAAAAAGTTCACGGTTTTGGATGGGTTCATTTGGCCACTTTCATGAAGCTGTTGCCAGTGCTGCTGAAGATGGTAAGGTGTGATTTTGGCTGGGCGGGTAGTGGTGTATTTTATTTTATTTTATTTAATGGTAGGGTAGGTGAGACATGACTTGTATGCTTGAGATCTTTGCTGCTTTAAGGAGCAGCTGCAAGATTACTTCATGACAGAGAAATTTTGGAAGTGGAAACAATGTGTTAAATGTACACATATACTACTTCACCCCCTGCCTTCAGAAAAACATGAAATGAGCATCAAATTAATATTTTAGGACAGTATTAAGATTATGAGGTCCACTTTTCAGGGAGCAATAGCATCAGGATCACATGTAACGTCCTAGTAAGGACATCGGAGAAGAAATACTCTCTCTCTGTCTTGCTCCACCTTCCCTCAGCCTTCTTCCTGCTCTTGCCTGCCTGCATTTTCTGTTCCCAGTAATTTTTCATCACCTTTTCTTTTCTCACCTTTTATTGCTTTTCCCAGGTTTTTGTCCTAGCCAGACCTGGTTTTGTGCCACCCTTCTCTACTCTGCATTTTGTCCTACAGATTCCCAACACTGTCCTCTTTTCTCTGTTCACCAGCAGATCATGAAGGCATAATCCCTCCCCTCTCACATTTTTGTCTTCCATGGCTTCCACATCTAGATGCTTTCTTTGTTGCCTCATGGACTCTTTGTCTCTTCTGTACCATTTTTTTTTTTTTTAGTAGATAAAATTCTAGCCTAGAGAAATTGCTCTCTGTTGGTCTGTGGGATTAATGCATGTTTATCACTGACAGGAACTAAGGCTCTTCTCAGTGGATTTGACACACGAGGTCACAGTCTGAGTGTATGAGAAGTGTGATGGGGAGCAATACGAGAGGCACGGCCCAGGGAGGGTTGGGCAGCATCTTCGAAGGTGTTCTGCCATTAGCAAACGCCTACTGGTTGTATACAGACTTTGAGCTCCCAAAGCCTTCAGTATAGCTGTGTTTGGCGGCTTTTAGAGATAACTAAAGAACTACTGGGGGCAACAACCTGGAAAAACTCAAACTCTCTTAACATAGCTAACTTTCACTTGTGAAATTTTACTGCAAATTATTAAAATACAGTAAGCAGAAATGGAAATAATACCTTAGAAGACTTTCGAGCAAGTTGAATTACCTACAGACCTGTTGCTTACAAAGCATTGCAAAGCCATTGAGTCCCCATCACAGAATAAATTCAGCCAGAGAACCCTTTCCATTTGTTCAGGTGTTAACAGTGTGCTGTAATTGCTGTGTGCTGATTGTCAGTCCGTCTCTTCTCTGCTCACTTTCCCCTTCACTCATGGGAAATTTTTGGGGAAAATACCATCTTGCAGCAATTAGTATCAAAGATTGGTTACTTCTGTCACATGGTTTGGTAAGTTATCCATAGCTATTGCTGTGATTTGCTGCTTGCCCAGATAGCTTCACACGTGCATTTCATTTCCAAAGTTTAGCAAAGTTATGCCCTATAAAGAGGCTGAAAGTCTAGATGAAAGCCATCCCTTTTGTGAAAACCATATTCTCTATCCCTCACAGTGACTAGTACAACAAAGTAAATTTTAATGATGCATGATACTGAAAATGAATCCTGTGACCTTGAGAAGTTGTAGCAAAAGATCAGGTTTTATTTGAGTCCTTTTGCCATTGTTTTCATTACTGTATTTTTAACTTTTAGTTGAAAAATGTAGTGCAAGTAGCTGTGTATATATTCAGTCTTTGAAACAGTCCAAATTAGAATTCATAAGTCTTTAAAAAAAACCCTCAAACTGTTTTGCATGTAAATTAATGGTTTTTATTCTTTTCTAGGGCTTTGTTCATTTCATTAATAATTCAATTCATCTTCCTCCCAAGATGAGAAAGAATGGTTTCTCTTCTGAAAACATTAATGTTTTTACAGCACTGGAAAACTTTTCACTTTATCCTTGAAATATCTTACAAAATGTATGGGCTTTTTATTTTGAAAAGGAAAGTGAAAATATTCAATTTTCGTGGTGAAACAAAACAATCTTTCCTCAATTTTGAGTGTCAGTCTGAATTGACTATTCTGTCACCAGAGAAGCTAACTGCAAAAAAAAAAAAAAAAAGCTTTTCAATTCTTTTACTGTAGTTTTATTTAAAGAGTGTTTTCTATGATGGATTGAACAAACTTTGTAAACAAGGTTTCTTGGAGAATTTGTATATGTACTGTGTCAAAATGTTTGGTTCTTTAATTTTTTTTATCATAGGCTACTGAAAAAAAGGTTAGCTTAGTTTAGCAGAGACAATGCGTGATTATTTCTAAAGCTGAATAATGGAGAAGGGTGTGACTTCAGAGATAATTACACATACAGTTTATATATGCAGGAGGAAGATTATGTTCAAGGAAAAAAATGTGTATTGTAATGTAGTTATACCTAAATTATGCTTATAAGTATCTGCACAATGATTTAAAAATTACATGGTCTTAAATAATCTTCTCTGAAGAATTTACATAAAACAAGACTTAACTTCTCCAGCAAAAACCATGGAGAATTGTATGGTTGTTAGAAATGTTCTGCTCTCACATTTGTATTCCAGATTTTAAATATGCAATTTATAGTTTTGTTAGGAATTTCGTGAGTGCCTAAAGGATTTTTCTCTTCACTGTCCCTACTGTTGTTTTTCATGAACGTTAACAGTATCACATGCTATACAGAGACTCAATTTATACATGCACAGATGGAATTTTGTAGTCCAGAAACTAAGGTTTGGCGGTGCCACTTACAACTCTTTACCTTGGTGCCTATTAGAGCAGAAATTCCCAGAAATTATCACAGTTCCAGCCTGTTGTTTTTCACGGTAGTAATTCTTCCCAAGCTCTGAACTTGGGGGTTGAGGCCACTGATACTTGGGTTTGTTTGAAGTCTGTTTCTCCACTGTGGGTGGGTGCTTGGAAGAGGAACACATTATGAGGAAGAAGGAGTATAAATAGACAAACCACCTTAGACTTAGGAAATCCCCTGAGCTGAAGATAGTTGGAAACTGGCAGAGCATTACGGCAGAAGTTGTACACGATCAGTTTGATCTTACTCTTCCTTAAGCCTCTACTTAAGCCACCACTGATCTTTTTGGATGCAGAATTTAGGGTTAGATTTTCAGTGATAAGAGGTACAGCTGTTCCTGTGCTCTTTCTGACCAGTGGGTGCATTTGAGTCCTTCCTCTGCTGGGGACGGGGAGTCCCTCAGGCAGTTGGTGGCACCACTGGAGTGATGTGGTTTGGGTGCAGTCCAATGTGAGGTACCCCAGAGTGCTCAGTTCTCCTTGCCCATGGGGACATTTCTTCGTGGTGCTGAGTGGCTGTGGGACGGGGATTCCTTGCTGCATATAGCTTATAGTTTCCATTTGTGAGTGACAGTGTTGTGTCCATTCAGTTCTCCTCTGTGATGGGATTGCTGTGTTGAGAACTGCTTAATATTGAGAAAGTTGTTTCAATGTTAGGAAAGAACCTAAAGAGGTATGTTGTATTTCCTACTGTTATTTTTGTTTTGGTTGTTTGGGTTTTTTTTCATATTTGACTTGAAACTCAGGATTATTGTTGCTGAGATGGCTGGTAAATTTGTCTTAAAAGCAAGTAAGAGAGTAGCTGGCTGAAGAGGGAAAAGTTGGAAACCTTGTTAAGAGAGGTAGTAGCCTCCCTGGAGAAAAAGCTTCATTCTCTTTTAGCATGTGTCTCTATAGACGCTAACACAAAGGGGAAAGAAGGTGGTGGTGGTGGGGTTGGTATGCTCGTTTTTACATCACTGAAAAGAGACAGGAAATGTTTCCTAATTTGTTGCTTCTTAAGATTTCATTTTACAGTCTTTATTATCAATCTTGTTCTATAACATTGGATTTAAATGCTAACATTGTTAGTCCTGAGCATAAAGTAAGGCTATGTGGAGAAGATACTGCAATGTCTCTTGTAATGCTCAGCCTAGATGTTCATTACCAAGTCATCTGTTGCTGGATTTCACTCTGCTAAGCTAGTCTAAAGCTATTTTTTTTATCTTCTCAGTTGTTTCTGATGTGTCACTGTACAAGTTTCTCTCCTGGACTAAGCGCTTGAATTACTATATTAAAGGGACCTTGGGTGGTTTAGCACTCTAATGTTGCTTATACTTTACTGTAAGCAATCCTTTGGTAAGTTTGGAAACATTAATAAGGACGGCTCGTGCACTTCTCTTTTGTTAATGTAACCAGAGGATAGGTGTGATTTTCAGAGAGGGGTGGTAACTGTCTTCATATCCTTTATGAAACTTAGGGCATCAGTGGATCTCAGGAAGCAGTTCAGTAGCTTCAGCTAGCTTTGGTAGGGTGGGTCATTAAAGCTGCAGGTATTTAGGCTAGCTTAAATTAGCACTAAGTAATCAGGCATGAAATAATACTATATTTATCTAAATATAGGATGACAGTCATGGGTGTGAGCAGAGAAAACAACTATAAAGTGCCTCCCTACCTCTTGACATTGGCCCCAAATACGCACTTTCACTTCTCCAGAGGGAGGCTCCAACTCTGTTGGCGTATTCCCCTACATCAGCTCCCCATATGCCTGTCTAGACCTTAATGTCTATACCTTGCTGCTGCTGCTCCATCCTTAGTGGTGTCAGAGTACATGCTGTTTCATGCCGTGTTCTTGCGGACCGCACAACAGATTGGTGTGAAGCAGTGTTCTTTGTGCTGCCCACAGGGTCTGGGTGTGACCGATAGTTACCGCCTGGCAAAGAACGGTTCATGGGCGGTAGGGATCTTCACTTGTAGGCTCTGTCAGGTAACAGTTTTGAACTTGCCTCTGTGCGGTGCCTATTAATTGCCAACCTTTTGTCCCCTGGTTCATTGGACAAATATAATAGAAGATCAGGTATGTTTTCGGGCTACTTTTTCCTTCATTTGAAGTTCGGGTAAATACCGTAATCTCTGTGTGGTCCAGGAGAGGGTGCTTCGTTATAGTTCAGTCCTGTGTTTTTATGTTTAGAGATCTTTTGCAAGGCTTGCAGAGGAGAAATGTATTTAATAAGTTAAACCTTTTTAAAGGTTTTTAAGTCCTGCTGCTGTTTCCTAACTATGCTGTGCTAGTATGGTAACAGTTAGAGTCTTGCTCCATGTGCTTCTTAGTGGTCTTGCTGCCTCCTACTTATTGTTTCCTGTCTCAGAGAGCGATACGATGTTTGCAGTTACTTGAACTCTTTCTTACATATGTTCCTGCAATCATCACACGATGAAGTCATTTCCCAGATTTTTGCCATCCCCAGATTCTTAAATCCTGAATTAAATCTCTGACAGAAGTGTTAGCCTTTAAATCATGCTTGAAGGGTGGTTTTATTTGCTTTTGGTTGGTTGTTTTGGTTTTGTTTAATGTAAGCTTCAATTGTCGTTATGCCAGAGAGTAAGAAAAATGCAGGAAATATTGAAGTTGGGTATCTCTAAGAATTCAGTATCCTAACCTGCAATCTAATTGATAACACCTTTCCCAAGATACTGCTTAACCGTAGCCAAACATGCTGTGAACCTGAGAGAGTTATCTATTTCCCTTAATGTAATTTAAAGCAGAGGGATGAGTATGTTCAAATTACTTTGTGATTAAGCAAGAGATTGAAGGGGGAATTTTCTTTTCTCCCCAGATGCATTCAAATTTTATCCGCAAAGAGGACTTTCTTCTCTTTATTATTCTAGGTTTTAAAAAAATATTAAACCCCCCCAAGCAGGACAAGTGTTCCATCTCTCAGAATTTGGAGGACAGTCTATTTTCTATCAAAGGAACTAACAGGTTGCTCTCTTCTTGAATGGAAAACTTTGGCAGGGCTGGTTGAAAGGCAAAAGATCTTTAACAGACCTTGTACCACCTTGCAGAGGTTCGTTCTGGATTGGAGAACTGTAGATGTTGTACCTAAGTCCCAGTCATCGCTCCTATTCCTTTTTTTTTTTTTTTTTTGGTGTTCATTGAATTGCTGAGTTAATTTAGTTACTAGATACAAATTTTAACTTATTTTGGAAAAAAAAAAGAACAATTATTTTAGACCTTTCTGGCAGAGGACTCTGAAAAAAATATGTACAAAAGAAAAAAAAAACAACCTTCCTTTAAAAGAACATAGAGCAGAAAAGTATTTGCTGAATCAGAGGGGTGCACTATTACATTTTTATGGAAGTGAGAAAAGTATCCAGCTGTTAAGAGAGCTATAAAAAAAAGGATACAGGTTAGCCACAGCTCTTAAAGTGCAGATATGTGGGAATGTGATTTCATCATTGCTTCTAGAAGAGCTGGTAGTGAAGCTGAAATGTTTGGGGTAGGTCAAATCTACAATTTTTTAAAAAAAAGCTTTACTGTACTTCCCATGTTTAATACTTTTGGGGTCAGAACGATATACAAAAGAAGTAACAGATCTGAGAAGGTTTTCTTGTTTTGGTCAAAAGTTGATCTATATATCGAGAAATACTGAAAGATTATAATCTCAAATTCCAGGATTCTGGAGAGAATTAATCTTGAGTCATAATATTTTGATGTAATTATTCCTCACAGAAAATCTGCTGATGCTGTAATTAGTGAGAAAAGATACAGGTCCTTTCTATGCATGGGATTAAGGTGAAAGCATCACAACCAGTGGGAATGGCTAAGGAAATAGAGATTGAGTTGGCTCCTTTATGATACATCCTACAACCTATATTCTTATATTCCATTGTTCATTTTGGGAAGGAAGGATGACTAAGTACTGCAGACTAAATTTCCACATTATCAGACAAACAGCAAAAAAACTCCAGCGAGATGCAGTGTACCTATTTTTTATATATAATATGGAAGTTGTTACTTTCAGTATGAGCGCCAGTTTATAGGATCTGAATAAACTGTGGTTATTTTGAAAAACAGAAGTTGTTGGCTGCAGTTGGGTGTAGGATGCACAAGATCTGGAAAGCTTTCTGAGCAACTAAGCCAAAGCATCTGGTTGCAAATTTGCTATACATTCATTCTTCCGTGTCTGAGTCATGTCTGAACTAATTTTGCTCAAAGGCAGAAGAAAGTTTTCATGTTAACGTCTGATAGAGAAGTGGAGTAGTTTTCATTTCAGTTAATTTATAATTAATCTTGACGGAAATGCAACAAGAATTGAACTGTGTCTTAAGGTCACATCTTTTAAAGTGCAGCTTTATTTTAGACTGCACAAAATAAGATCAGTCTGAGATAAGATGGCGGTGCAGAATACGTGATCAGTACTGTACCACGTAGTGAAGTGAGCCCTCTTTGAAGTATCAACGTGCACTGGAATGTCAGCACTTCAAAGAATGCTGCCTCCAAAAAATCCGGGGCTGTCGTTAGCCACCAAGGGGTTAATAAAGATCAAAGAAGAGTGTGCATAAACTCATACATAAACAGAACTGTTTTTAAACTGGAGGTTAATAACACCATCATCTAGGGCAGCGCACCTTAAAGGTAGGCTTGTCTTTACCTTGACATGGTGCTTTGTTATGTAGAGGGAGATTGAAGCATTTATAGTCAACATATTTTCTGGATTGCTTTTTAAATGAGGAATTCAAAGCTTGTCAATGCAGAGAAGAGTCTTTGTGATGTCTGAAATTGGCATTGTTCCTCTAGTTTTGTTTTGCACGCTAGTTAGATGGGAATGGATTTTTGGTGTGATTCAAAACAGAGAAGAGGAAACCTGGGCAGGGAGTTGTGTCTGCAGTGTCTAATGGGTGGTTGAGACAAAGAGATAATATCCTAACTGCTTACTGTACAAAAGCATACAAACAGTGTTTCTATCAGTTTTTAAAATGCATATCTAGGAATTGCAGATCTGTGCTGTTTGTACTGTCTTGTTCATATGGGAAAATAGCATGAGACATCCGTTAAGATACGCTTCCCTTACTGTCGTTCCCATTTTTTCTCCTCCTCACTGGAAGTACCTTAGGTTTAAACCGCGCAAGGGTCCTCCACAACCACACAAAGGTCCTCAGGGGGACAGTTCTGTGCTAAGTCCACGTAGACGTTGTGCCTGAAGTTTATACCCTGCTTTTCACATCCATTTCTTCTGCAAGACGTAAAGAAGAATGACACTACTTTCTCTTCAGGAAACTTTGCCACCACCTTTTGATAAAATTGGAGCATAGATAAAGGCAGAAGTCCTTTTAGGAATAAATCCTTCATAGTCAAAGGTTTTCTTGGAGGAGGGTTAAAAGTATTAGACCATGCTAATTTAATGGATTACATTTGTATTCTGGGTAAGTTGTACTCGGTGGCCTTGGGCCGTTGTATGACCAGCTCCTGTTACCACAGCAATGACTGTGGCGGAGATTAAGAGCCTGCCAGCGCATGATGTTTTTTGCTGAAGTGTTCCCAATTATTTCCATTTGTGGAAGTCTGTATTCTGAAACTATGGAATATGAGTGTCTGTGTGTGTGGAAAATGAAGATAACCTGAGAGGGCACAGACTGTGCTAATATTAGAGTATGACTACATGAGATGTCTTGTTTGATACCAAAGATGTTCTTCCTACGTTACGTAGCTGCTGGTGAGACTGCAGTGGAAACAGGTCACTAATATAATATAGAATAAAAACACTGAACCCTGATAAGCCCAGACTGTTACTGTGGTTTGGTTTAGGGTGGCCGCACAAATGCTTATGTGAATGCAACTGGGATGGGAAGGGAGAGTAGAAGATCTTTAACTGCTTTTGTCATCGATGAAAATATGGGTAATGTAGGTAGCATTTCCAAAGATCTCAATGCACTTCTCCGGAGTTAATTAATCTTTAATGTTCTGAAGTAGATAAAATACCAGTGAAGTGCTGTGAAATGCATATGTTGAGATGAAGTGTAGCCAGCCAAATAATATTTTAGTAGCAACTTTGTCTTAATGCTAATCAAACCTTTTCCTTTGGGCTTTGGCAAAGCACAGGCAAAGTTGAGAATCAGATCAGGGACCTGATTTACTGAAAAACAGTCATTATCCCTCCTGCATCAGTACTCTGATTAAGGTTTACCACATGGCAACAGAAAGACTTGTGCATGGGACCTCTGCATGAAATGCTGAACTTGGTACTGCTGCTGAGAACTTGCTTGACAGTTACCTCTGCACTGTTTGCGTCATTAATCTCAGTGGTTTATTTTCCAAAATATGTTAGGTATTTTTGATAGTGCTACAAATCAGTAATGCAGCTGGATGTGCGCAAAACGTTTTTTAAATTAGTACTTAGACATGTAGCTAATTGTATTAGTGAGCTTTGGTGTAACTCTGTTTTTAGATCACAGTTTGTGAAAGCTTATGTTGGCAGGGTTCACAAAATGTTTTACTTGCTTTCTGAAATTGCATTTTGTCGAGTCAGTTGTTGGAAGGTACCTGGCATTTTAGCCTAGGCCTCTGTGTTTGAGCATTTGCACCTTAGAAATTCCCATCACCGACTGATTGTCTTGCTGATGGTCTTAGCAGAAAGTCCAAGGATTGATTAGGTTTGGAGATCGACTTACCTGCTTAACTCTAGGAGTTAGAGTTCCAAGGAGGAGTATGTCATTTGGAAATTTATCTTGGCATCTTCACATAGGTTTACGACCTGTGAATTGAGGTACTATGCTTATGTCAGGATCACCACCTGTGTTCTCCTTCCATGGCCTGGGAACAGCCCCTGCCTCCAGGTGTGCCAAGTGCAATCACTTCTAGCAGTACAAAATTCAGATTAACTGATGTTTCATATCTGCGTTTAGTGTACATAATTGCCATGCAGCAGAGTAAGAACTATTTTTCTCTAAACAGTAGACTGTGCAAAGACTGCAATAGCAGAGTGTGTTGGTCTGAGTCTTCAGAACACTCTTGTTTCCATCTGCTTTTAGGTTTGTTGCGATTGTCTTTTGTGTGAGTGGGTTTTCTTACCTTCAAGGCTAGATAGCCTTCTAGGTAGAAGAGGTCGTTCAGAGCTCTTGTCAGCCTCTGTCTTTGCAGATGATTTCTGTGCTGCTTTCACCTTTCTTTCCTTTTCTGTGTTTCTCTTTTCCATGCTGTGTTTGCGTAGTACTTCACTAATCTAAGGATCCGAATGGGTGCTTCTGAGGTGTGCTACAATCCATTCTCAGTTAACTACTGGCCCAAGTACAGCCCTAACAGGTTTTTGTTCGTGGAATGAAGATACCTGAGCATTTAAACTTTTTCCCATTGACCACAGTGAAGTGACTTTTTGTTTTGTATGACACTCTCAAAGCCCTGAGAAGTCGGGTTATATTGGTCATTCTGTATTTCATCTCATCTCTGTACAATCATAACAATCTAGTTAGTTACACGGGAATTGAGAGGAAGGTTTTGTCTCAGTTCTGAGTACATAGCCTGGTAAATTGGAGAACTGTTTGAAAAATAAAGTAATATAATGGTTACGCTATTTGAATAAAAGATTAATATCAAAGCTTTGTTTCTATTCAGTCAATATTGTTACCAAGGAACCACTAATTACTGTGTGTCATGTTAGAGGGGGCCCTGACAAATCCATGCAAATCATATGATCTATAATTCATAAATCCCCAATCCCTTGAGAAATGTTACTCTTGCACTTACACTAATTGAGTACTTACCTTCATTGATCCAGTCCATATAGCATCTTCAGTCTGTAAGGCAGCCTTTATCGCAGGGCTGGAAACTTCTGCTGTCAAATGGCCCCGGCAGTCGATGGCACTACACTGTTCCCAAAAGCTGCTTCCTTAGCCCTTTGCTTCGTCGTCCTTCAGCCTGTCAGCAGTCAGTTCTGCCCGAATCAGAGTGATGTTTATGTCTGTCTCCCTCTGGCTGTAGAGGTCCAACGTCTGCATGGTACAGCGTTGCCTTTTGGGGATACGCCTGCAGTGGTTAATTGTTCGTGCTGGTAAGCCAGTTGTTCTAGAGCAGCTGTAGAGTGTACTGGCTTCTACTGGCACTCGTATGAGGTTGTCCTCGTAGCTGCTCCGAAAAGTGGCTCACTTGTAAGAATTAGACAACATAGGTGTTTATTTTTAGCAGTGCAGGTTTTTATGGGATATTTTTCTCTGTGTAGAGAGTAGATTTTTTTTAAACATTTTTTTACCTCATGATACAGTGGCTGTCAATAGTTATTAATACCCCAATACACAGTTGGTATGCTGTTGTTTGTGAATAATCAGTGCAGTGGTGAAGGAAGTGGAATCCTATGCAAATTTCGTATGCTGCACTGAAAATAAAAGTAGGGGACTAAAGATATATTATGCTTCAGGTTAATACTTTGTGCCTGATCAGTTACCTATTTTTCTAATAATTATAATAGTTTTGTAATGTAGTATAATTGTAATTGTTCTCCAGAAGAATGGCATCACTTAATTCTCTCAAAACTGTAGAAAGATCGATGAATGACAAATTAATAATTTACCATCTTTGCATAATACTGTAGCACCGAATACCAGGAGGATTGATGGCAGAAGAGGTTAACAAATTTTAGCATCTTCCATTAGCTTTTCATTGTCATATGTTTGTGGTGCTGACTGAAATAAGCTTTGTAGGAGATCTCAGTCTAGGGAACTAATTACTTGTGCCGATTGCCATACTGATGAATAGACCCTCATTGTATCATTCCCCTGAAGACGAGGAGCAGTCTGTGATTCACGACTGCATCCTGGCTGATATTTGATAATAATTTTAACAGATAAATGTAGGAAGGCAGAATGATGGAGTGCCTATCCGTGCTCTACGACTATCAAAGGCATGCACATAGCCAGCTGTGTTCTGCCTTTTTTCTATAATCACTAATGGAGAATTTTAAGTTATTAATCGACCTTTGAATAAACCCATAGCTTCCTGGGTTTTATAATTTTCCTTTGGTTAATTATTCCAAAATCATTGGATGTTACAATCAAAGCATTCAAATTTTAGCATGATCATAACACATACAAAGTGTGAAAATAAGATACTGGGGCATTTGATTCCAATACTTCAGTGTTTTTCTGAAAGTAAGAGATCAGGAAGATGAAGAATAGCGCTGCCTTTTGTTTGGTGTTGGAAAAAGGCATAGAATTTTAATGAAGGTAGATGCAAAGGCACTCCATTTTTGTAAGATTATTTTCAGTCACAATTTTTAATGTCAACAAATCGTGTTTGAGAGTAGGGCTATGCAAATTATTCTGGCTTTTGTTAACCATGTTTGTCTGAAACCTTGAGCTACCTTAAATAAAACTCATTTCTGCCTTTAGACCTCAAGACTAAGAATGTAGATACCAAGTATTTTTAACACTATGATCTGCAAATTAGTTGTGGCTATTCATTTGTCAGTGTTGACAGGTACACCTTCTATTAGCTCCTGGACCAGAAATGGAATATATATGCATTTTCATCTATTGTTTTAATATTAGCTGTGTTAACAAACAAAATCAGTGTTTTTTAGGTGGGACATAGAGGTTTTCATGGCTATTCTATGCTTCAGGCATTTGCTGTTTGTTTATTTGCTATACCTGGTATTGAGGTATTTTGTACATTCTCTGGGCTAAAATACTGTTTTACAGTGGCATTCATTCATGGTCATCTAACAAGATAGTAACTGGCATGTATATATGACCATATTAAAAAGATCTACAAATATTTGGGGCATACAATGGAAAATAATGAATTTGATACAACCTTTCCTAGATGGAATTTTTTAAAAGTATGCCTTCAATATAGCAATTATTACACATCATAACATGTAGTTTTTAATTAAAAGTAAAAACACAACTACATAAACCAGAAATCCAATCTGATTTGCTCGAAAATAGATTGCTGCTTCACTCTCCTGGAATGGTTTATTTAAAAACAGTGAATGGAAAAGAAATGCATTTTCTTGTGTTGTTCTAAGCCTCAGGGGCTAAATGTAATGAATATTTTAAGAGATTATTTTAATTAAATTCCTGCACATCTAAACAGAGTAATATTTTATTATCACATACATAACCATGTAACTGAGGTATTCATTAAAGTTAACACTTTCTGGACCAAGAATTCGTGGTATGATTTACTGACCTTGTGCAAAAAGGCACAAATTAGGAAGAAAAATGAAGGGGGACAGACTTTGATTAATATAGGTAATGCTATACCATATTTATAATAGCCTTTTCCCTATTCTGGTTTATAAATGCAGTCACTGAGAAAGGTGCCCTGCTGAGGCTGAAATGAGGCTGAAATCGGAGCACATGCCACTAGAGTGTGGGGAAACTGATCACACTGTCAGCAATTCATTTCAAAATGATGTATTTAGTGCTCATTTCACCTTCCAAGAAAAAAGGGAAAGGAGTTCCTTAGACTGGAAGGTGATATTGTTATTTTCAAGGACATACCTAAGTAAAAGATTGCAGAAAGGGGGGAGGTTAAAAAGAAAAAAAGGCAAAAGCAGCGCAAACAAGGAGAGCTTTATGCAGAAATTCAGCGCTACCATGCTGTTTGATAATTGCTAACATATGTGGCTCCTCTGTTTCATTGTAGTCGTCCTCGTGAGTTCTGGCGCCTTGACTACTGGGAAGATGACTTGCGGCGCCGGCGACGATTTGTGCGTAACCCCCTTGGATCGACACATCCTGAAGCGACACTAAAAGCAGCTGGAGAACATGGTCAGTGTAAAATCTGCTTCTTGCCAATAGCAGCAGGTTACCATACGTGGCAGTAAAGGCTAGACCTTCATTCCTATGTGATGCTAGAAAATCGTCCCCAATGCCAAAGGCTTTTGTCATTGCATTTTAGGCACGTTCCATACAAAGATCAACTGACCCTTACTTCCTATAAGCGATGTTGGTATTTGTTAAGCCTCTTCATTACATCCTAGTTGAGCTGGCATGTTGTGCGTACTTTGCATACAAAGATTACAAATACAGGTCTCACTAAGCAGAATAAAAGTGGATGCAATTTTTGCCATTAATCCCTGGGCACACTTTCTCACGGTAAATTACCTATTTATGCTTTAGTAACTTCAGAAGAAGATCTTTCCTGTTCAGAAATCCGCAGCAGTTCTTTCAGTTAGCCTTAGCATGTATCTGCCTATCGTTACGGATACGTTAAAAGAAAAATACCACTTCTAGAGCTAAACTGTGTTCTGACCTTTGCTTATGTTTAAGTCCTCAAGTTTTTCTGCAAGAATTTGATTGGAAGAAATAGTAACACAAGCTGAAACATAAAGTCTTGTTTAAGCAGCAAATGGTAATGGTGATTTCTAGCTGGTGATTTGAAAAAAAGAGATTGTGTTTTTCAACAACTTTTCCCCCTCTTTTATTATCAGGGATCACTCAGCTACATGCTGCTATGTTTGTTCTAGTATTTACAAAACTAATACAATAATCAGTTTGAGAATTCTATAACAAACAAAAAAGATAAACAAAACCCCACCCAAAGCTAGTGAGCTTGGGTTCTAGTCGAGAATTTTATGTCTTTGTGATCTAATGAAGGTACAGTGATAAAGTAGAAAAATCTTTCTTATATTTAAAAGTAATTTGCTTACAATTAAAGCTGAGTACCCTTCACCTTGAAGGTACATGTCATGGGATAGAGTAATTTAAATTTAGGTGGTCTTTTTCTTTTTTAGTCTGTGAATTACATGTGCATGCATGCATGCATATATGTATGCAGTATGTGGAGGCATAAACTTCATGCTAATTTAAAATTACTATGACTGTTATATGACTACAGAACAACATCACTGTCGTGAAGTTAGTTTCTGCCAGGCATCTTAACCTCTTGCACTCAGCCTTAAAGAGCCATTTCTAGAAGAAAATGTCTACAATATGTCAGCTGATATAATGCCAAATGTGACATCAGTCCTCTAAAATAAATGACCGTACAGAGAGTAGTCAATAAAGTGATCTGAAAGCAATGTTCATAGAGGCCTGCATCTTTGACTATAGAAAGAGGAACAAGATGTAGAATTAATTAACCCATTTTTTGCTTTGGGGCTTGTTGTTCTTAATAACGTTGTTTCTATGCCATGGACTTAAGGGGACAAGGTTTCTTTCTGTTTAATGGTCCATGGATAAACAACAACTGCCCCCCTTTAATACTATATGTACTTTAAATTAAATCGATCTTGTTACAGTTTTATGTATTCTACTCATATTTTCATATTTAGTTTTTATATTGTTTATCAAAATACTGAAAATATCTTTATTTTTACTGTAAAATATTGAGAGCTCCTGTCTGTATTTGTGTAACTAATTCTCCTGTAAGTAAACACACACGAATACAATTATTCATCTTCCATAGTAATGTGAGATTTTCACTAACCCACACTATATTTCAAGAGCTACAGCTCATACTCAGTTTGTAATTGACAGGAGTATGATTTTTGTCACTACAAACCAAGAGTGACTAAAAGTAGCCCTGTTTCGTAGGTAGCTAATAGGCAGAGCTGGTAGCTAACCCGGGTGATTTAAATGGAGCTAATTGTTTTCTGTCTGCCTTTCTGTTCAGGATTTGACATCCTTAACAGGCTTCTATTATATTTAATTACTTGTTGTTTTATTCTGAACTTAATTGCATACTGCCTTTGTTATCTGCTGCCATTGTTTCTTTATCTATCCAGTGAATATACTAGTTTACCGTAAGCCAATATTTAATGCAATTTCTGAAAATACAGATAATTACTGTATGCCTGAGTGTGCGTGTGTGTGCAAGTCTTGTTCCAAGACCTTCCACTGGCAAGGTGTAAAATAGATAACCCAAGTACAAATTCAAGTTCAACTGCAAACGATATATAATGTGTAGGAATACAAAGGTGGTTGGGGTTTTTTATGGTTTTGTTTGCGGTTTGGTTTTTTTGGTCTGTTGTTTCGGGATTGTCTTTTTTTAAGTCGCAGAAGGTACAGTTGTCAAGAAGGTCATCTGGAGTGATCACTTGATCTATTTCCAAATTGTGTTTATAAACTTTTAATATTAACCAATTTCAGGTCAGAAACTCCAATTATTTTCAGATTTTTGGAACCAGTCTTGTTTTCATGATATAGATATCCTTAGAATTTGCAGACTATGTGCCCCCAGTATTTCATGATTTCTTATCAATAATTTATCATTAATTATTCTATTTCAATTAATTGTACATGTCTCTGAAGCAAAGTCGTTTTTAAGTCATGTAGATTCCCTACTGCCTATTTAAGCTTTTCTCAAAGCAAAACAGAGCAAAACCAAAACCTGAAATTGGGCATAAGGGATTTTGCCAAAAGGGAAACCGGGAAAATAATCCATAAATAATGAAAAAGTACTGTTGCAGTACCCATGCTTGAAAGCATGGATTTTAACACACTTTTCATTAGTAGATACACATTATCAACCGATGGGTGTCTTTCAAATCAGTTCAGACGTATGCTGCCCCCCAGAGAGCTCACAGTCTAAGAAAGATCACAATTTGCAACTGTGAAAATTATTCAGAAACGATCGGAAGCCTGGATACTGTTGAGTAAAACCTAGAGAGAACGACGACGACAACAATCAGCTCTGTTGCAGCCTAGTTATGTGTCTTACTAGCAAGAACCAATCTTTTCCAGGGATTGATTTGATTTGAAGGAGAACCTTTGGTGCAGAGGTGGCAGAATAAATACCTGAAGACTAATGTTCTCTGTTCAGACAATCAATACCAGCCCCATGACTATACTTCTGGCTACCTTCTAGTTAAAAACAAATTTTTTAATTCTGACAATTTAATTGCCATTCCCAAGTTCACATTAACTTGCTTGGGAAAAAAAGGCTTTAGGTAATTTTTCAAAGGGGGGGAAAAAAAAAATCCTTCTAAAATGGCTATTTATAAAAGTCAGTGTAGTAGGGTATTGTGGGGGAAGGAAAGAGATCTGAAGGTGCTTTGGTAGAAGTTTGGGATGGAAAGAGTTAATTCTTCTGTTCTCCCTTTCACCCATTGTTTGGAAATGAAAACAAAATACTTATATAGGTGTGGGGGAAAAAAAAGAGTACTTTAAACCTGTTGGTATTTTTAGATTGACCCCCAAATACAGTATTTTGTGAGAGCATCTTTAGCTGCTAGAAAATACGTTATCAAGCTTTTTATCGAGGGATTTGTTGTTTTTTATTGGGAGAGGGGGATTAAAACAGTCTGTAGCATTTCCATCAAGGCAATAGGTGGAGTTTAGAGCTTTGTGACTGCAAGGGACTAGCAGCTGATCGCCTACAGTATTACAATTGACTGGCCAGTTTTTTTCTGAAGGGATGAAAAAGAAGTCTTACAAATAATATTTAATAAAAATGCTGTGAAAGTGGTAATTTTTTCCACTGTTATCTTTTTAAACAAATAGGAAGACTAGAAGGAGGCTTCTGGGAGTCCTTTTTTAAAAAGTAGCTAGTAAGGGGGTTTTGATGAATCTTTTCCCTGAATTGCTTTTCCTGATATATTTACCAGACATTACAAAAAAAAAAAAAACCAAACCCCAAAACTAAGTATGTTCTGTACTGTGCTTGCCAATACTTTATTTTTCAAATGGCTTTTAAAAATTGCATTTTGCATGTAAGGTTAAGTCATAGACAAACAACTTAATGTCATTTTCTGTTGATGCCTTAAGCTTGTTCAGCAACAAGCTTCTTTACACCCAAGTGTTCCAGAGTTTATACTGGAATAAACAAGATTCTCTGCAGATGATCTGTTTGCAAAAAAGCTGCCTGAATAAAGTGGGTTTTACAGAGCAGTTTGGAAGGGATCCTGTGGAATTACACTGATGAATTATACCAATGGAATTGCTGTGCTGGATAAATACTCTGCCAGCAGGCTGTTACGTCCTGGGCAATAGGTAGGTCATGCCTCGAGGTCTTGATCTGGAAAAGGCGTACGTGAACGTCTGCTTAGATCTGCAAGATTGGAGCCAGCGGTTCCGGTCATGCCGAGCACAGGCAGGCCTGGCAGAGGGCGGTTTGGGTAGGCAGATGACAGAGCATGGTTTGGGACCCAAAACACAAAACCCAGGGTAATATACCTGTGCTCGTACGTGGAGGCTGAGGATGTCACACCATGTCATGCTCTGTCATACGTATCTGATCGGTAAACAGAGAACTAGATGGTGGCCTACTTGAATAAGTGTGTTTATCTATGGAAAATGGGTGAATCCACGTGGAATGTATTCAGTTCTATACAGAGACTCAGGTCAGCGGGTGTGTGTTGGTTGCAGGTGTAGTGCTCTATTTAATTTCATACAGAAAAAGCAGATTCTGGTTCAGAGTGTGATGTCTTACTGCCTTCCAGCAGCTAGTATCTGCAGATGTGTAGACAGGCATCTTCCCGTGCCTGTGTGTAGACACGTTTCATGCGTGTCAGGAAATGTGGGTAGCTAACATCATATGTGAAGAGATGACAAAAATGGACACAACAACTTAGGGTCTAAAATCTCGTATTGAAAAAGGCAGTTACATAAGATATATGTTTTTGAATCCGTGTAACATCATTAGTTTGGGGAAGGAAATAAAGTCTGAGTAAGTGATGAAGATGAGGCGGGAGGTGTTCATTTCTGTTATCCAGTCATCTTTGGCTTGGAAGTGGCCATACTGATTTTATTTTTTCTTAATGGTAGATGAGAAGAAAGACTGAAGGACATACTAGTATTCTGGACAAGTTGTGCCAAGTATGAAAGTATTAAGCTTTGATCTTGGCTCTCAATTCAATCTTAAATGAGAATAGGTGGAAGGCTAGTTTGAAATAGCATCTTTGGTATAACATGAATAGATTGTAGTAGAGGAAGCAAAAACGGCAGGTATGTACAATGCAGATGGGGGTTTTGAAACAACAAATATAGTTTGCCTGTGTTACAGGGAGGAAAAAAAAAAGAATTTATTATCTTTGACTTTTTCTATGGATGGCTTTGTTCTATTTTCCTTTTTTTTGATCTTCAAGAGAATGCTGGTAGGCCACTGAGTCACAGTGCATGTGGTGTATATTAGTATACTGTTGGTAATTTTACTGCTGCTAACTTAAAATCCTCAAGGGGGAGTTAATTACAGGAAAACCTTTCTAAATATCAGCTGCATATTTTCCCTGACAAGAAGGTTTTCAACTCACATTGAACAACTCCAGGATCTGAGTTATCATTATTTACATGAGCACATTTTAGAAGAAAGGAAAATTTGTGTTTGTACAATGCAATTAAAGCTTTACAGTAATTTATTTTTTGAAGACTTATTTACAAGTGGCAGTTATTGGTTAGGGAGAAAAGATATGCAGAAATTGCATTTTATTTTGTATGGCTAGTTAAATTTCCTTTTCTTTGTGTTTTTGGGGTTCATTTGGGCGTGTTTGTTCAGGTTTTTTGTAAGCTTAAGGCCTAAACCAAAGCCAGGGTATTTGGTTGGGTTTGGGTTTTTGGGGGGTTGGTTTGGGTTTGGGTTTTTTTTGGGGGGGGGAGTTCTTTTTTTAGTTTTCACTTAATTGAGAAGTCTAATATTTGCAATTTATGTGCATATATTTACTTAAACAATTTAAACTTTATATATTGCCACTGGGGAATTGCCGCCTTCTGTAAATGTTTGCAGATTAACATACTTTTAAAGTAAGCTAGTGGAACTTCAAATCGAGTGTGGCAGCAATCAGAGAAAGCAGGGAGCAGTGTGGGGAAGTGAGCTGCTCCTGATGTGTTTGGTGAACGCTTCCCAAACGCGGCTGTGCCATGGGCATTCTCGAGCTCTTTAAGAAACTGTGTTTTTATTTTCAACTTAAAAAAAACAACCAACAAAAAAACCCAACCCCAAACACCACATACACTGCTGGGTTTGGCTTTTACTATAGCAAGTAGTAACTGAAGTGTAGAGCAAGCAATCGCCTCTTCTTTATTATTTTGTTCTTTTTTTTTTTCCTTTTTTCCTGCTGCTGCTTTGAGCTTGTAATTTAAATAAAATGGATTTCGACCTAGCAGTGACGAGACGAGGTGAGGACCGCTCCCAGGTAGCACTGTCACCCCCTCGGCCAGCGCTGGCCGCCCCCCGCGGGGGGACGGGCGGGGCGGGGGCCGCGGCTCGGTCCCTGCTGCCCGCTCACCGCGTGGAACGTGGAGCGGGCACTGCCGGTTGTGCCTCCCCGAAGCAGGTGCGCGCTTTTCTCTGTCTCCAGCCGGGATCGCGTGGCTCATTTTTACTTATTTGCCCCCCTTCGTCGCCCAGGTTTGTGAGGCGGGGTGTGTGCTTTTTTGCCCCACGAAATCCGCGCACCGCTGCCGGCTGACCGGGTCCCTCACGGGACCGGCAGGGCTCCGGGGCTGCCGCTCCTTCCCCGCTCCCAGGGGATTTCCCCCCCGCCAAGGGATTTCCTCCCCAGGTCTGCCGTCTCGCCCCGCTGCCTTGCGTCGCGGAAGCCCCCGCCAGCCGCCCCGGGCGGTGCGCAGCGGAGCCGTGGCCGGGCGCAGCGTACCTCGCAGCCCCCTCCCGTCTCCCGCCCCGTTTCCCCAGCTCGCCGCGGGTGTGCCGGGCCGCCGGCGGGCTGTTGCGCTGCCCTGGGTGCCGGCCCTGCGCGGCGGCGGCTCCGCGGGGAGCGGAGGGGCGAGCGCGGTCCGCGGGCGGCTCGGGCCACTCCTGACCCGCCGGGCACCGTCCTGCCGCCGCCGGGGCGTCCTCCGCGTTGTCTCTCCGAGGCTGCTCGGTTTCGTGGCGGCGAAGGAACTGTCTCTGCTTGCTGCTGCTGCTGCCAGAGCAACCCGGTGCTTGAACCCTGAGTGTGAGAGTTAGGTTAACGCACCGGGCAGTCGGGACCTGCTTCCAGCAGAACTGAGCTTCCAAAGGAAGGTCGCAGGGGAAGAGAGTCTGTCCCTCTCTGTCATAAACCTTTGAAGTAGAGTTAAATGTGGCAAAGAGCTCTGGATAATTTTGTGCAAGCTTAATAGGATTAAAAACTACATGTGTCCTAACATTAGAGGATTAAGACAGGTACTTCCCATAGCTACTCCTAAACAGTTCTCTTCCTGAACTTTCGTTTAAAAAAAAAAAAAAAAAAAATTACACTCCTTTGTCACTGTTGCCTCTGAAGCCTGACAGGCAGCAATGTGTCTTTTTTTTATTTCAGCTCCTGATGAGGATATACTTGTAAAAGGAAAGCAATCAATCAAGAGTCAAGTTTTAGGGAATCAGAACTCGGAAAGTGAGATTCTCTTGGAAGGTGACGACGATATCATGTCATTCATGGAGGAAAGAGAAGTGGAGAATTTAACAGGTAACTTCAGCTATCTTAATTTTCTCCTCACCTTTACTATTTATGTTCTGATCTCTCCTGCTTCTGCAGTGAATCATGTTTTGGGACGCACACTGATAAATTGTTCCTTCCCATAATTGGGTCATTAAGATCATTTTCCATGCACCTCAGATGCTGAGGGTTTGCTTGAGGAGAGTTGTGCCTTTTCTTTCTCTGGCTTTTATAACTTTCTTGGTTCCACGGTAGATGTCTCTATTCTAGGAAACCTTCCTTAGAGAAAGTAACTCTACCTTGAAAAGGGTTTCCTTTGTTTTTGATCTCATTCCATTCCTCAAATCACTAGACCTAGGAGACAATTAGGCAAGTTGTCTGTAATTAAAGGCTTTGGAGAGTTTTAATTTTTTTTCCTGAGTTTATAAAATTGTACATGTTGGTTATTTTCTTGGGTTTGAGGGATCCGTACACTCATTGGATTTAACTCCTTTAAACTCATCATTGCCCCACTGAAGTCCCTTCTCCACAGACCGTAGTCTTTACTAGACTTCACTTCTTTTTTCTGAAGAAGAAATAGTACTTCAGACCTTGGAACTTAATTAATTTTACTCAGTCACGTGCAGCTTCTGCTGATGTTGCAATGTGAGTGGAGTGGGTCCATTCCTGTACAGGTCAAAATGTAAAAACAGAGTAACCGCCTTGGTTCAGGGACTGGGAGTTAAAAAGCATCTCCATTGTTATTTGAGAAATGTGGGTTTTGTGGGGAGAATGCAAACTTCTCTGTTCTGCTTTCTCAGCTGGTATCCCGTGTACATTTATTTGAGAGAAAAATGTCACTTCTTTGATAATTCTGGTTCCCCGAGAAGCTAGTATTACAGTCTTAACATTGATACATCCAGTACATACGATAGTTCAATGAAAGCACTGGAAGTGATTATTTATTGGCAGTTTGCTTATCCCTGAACTGCATTCCACTCTTTTTTAAAAAAACCAAGTTAAAAATGAAGCATAGTGAAAAAAGAAAACTTGTGTAGGAAGAGTGAAGTAAAATAACGGGAAAATAATGCAATGGCATTTTCTGTGTATGAGTCTTTTTTTTTTTTTCCCCCTTTCTACTACAGGCTTCCTTCTCAACAGCCTTCTCCGTGCTTCCTTCTCTTTTATTATTCATTCATTGGCTTGAGTAATACATTCATACTGTAATAGAGGTGAAAGGGGAGTTTAATTATATAATCTTGACAATGGCAATAGGATTAAGAAGTAATCCTCACTAATAAAGCAGTGTGGGTTAGAAATGAAGTGGAAATTGTCAGGGGTCTTCTACAGGACCTGGACTGCCCCAGCTTCTGCAGCTGTCTGCTCGCTCTGTAATTGAATGTCTGCGAGTGATTGAAAAAATGTTATTTCTCTTCTGGATTACATGCTAATGTACAGAGGGCAAAGGGAGACAGCAAAAGAACACATAGCTGCTTATTTCATCCATTTGTGGGGGTGAGCTTAGGGAAATCATGGCAGTTCCGCAGCTATCTCATGCCCATCTGCAAACACAATGTATTTGTACGTTGGGAATAGAGGGCAAAGCTGCTCTGATCTCAGCAGAGCATCTCTTCTTTTGTCCTAGTGGCGCACATTGAGATTGATGCGAGATTAAGGACCATCACCCTCCTAACAATCGATGGAAATGACAATTCATCTGAATTTTTTGTCAGTTATTCTCACGTTGATTACCTGAACGTGTGTACCTCATTTATAGATGCTTTATTAAAACAAAATTGTCTATGTCACTTTCATATCTTCCACCGTTTTACAAAAGTCAGATAATACTGCAGCCAAGTAACTTCATTTCCTTACCTCTTAATCAGCTGGATGACTAACCTAACCTGTTTTCTTTCTGTGTGTGTTAGTTTATATAATAGGTTCTGCATTGTCAGATCTGTGCTGAACCTATTGTTTTCGGTAGTAGTCTGATTTGTCCCTGTGATAAGCCCTGTGGAGATGTGATTATTCCAATAAAAATTCATTCAGTTGGAAACCAACCTTCCAGCTGTTTACTCCCACAGTCCCCGAGCTACACTAACACTGCATGGAATCCTCGAACAACATTTAACATGGAATCAAAAGCATCTTTAAAATATTTTACTTTAGGCTCTATAACATTGTGTAACCTTAACAGTAGATTTCTAGTGTCCATGAGGGAACACTTTGCCGTTAGACAACTTTGAGCCTTGACTGCTACGTTCACCTTTGTGAAAACCTATCAAAACTCTCTGGAACCTGAAGAGCACATTGGACAGTGAGATTTCATATGTTGATGTGTGCACTCTCTCTCACATGTAACAGAAGGAAAGCAACTCTCAAAGTTGCTCGAAAGAAAATGCATCTGAGTCAAAGCTATATACTGCCACGCCAAAGCCAGCTCTGGCACGTGTAACGTACGCATCAGTTTGCAATTGTAGCTGCTTCAGCGTTCGGCAGCACAAAGACACTGCAAATCTATTACATATGTTCTTTTCCGGGACAAAAAGAGTTTTGGTTTTTAAGGAGGAGCTACGCTCTTTGCTTTATTTTCATGTTCTAGGCTTGAAAAGCAAATAGTTTGCACTCATGCTCTTTCCTGTTCTGAATATTGAGGCTGGTTTTGCTCTTTGGCAGGTCCAGTTGCCCTAAGCACACCAGCTCAGCTTGTGGCACCCTCAGTAGTGGTGAAAGGCACTCTCTCCATCACTCTTTCTGAGCTCTACTTTGAGGTGGATGAAGAAGATCCCAGTTTTAAGAAAATCGACCCGAAGGTAAGAGACCATTGACCCTGAGCTCTGAGAGATGATGACAAATTACCCAAGACCTTTAATTCTTCATTTGGCTTCCTTTACCTCCATTGGTCCACAGTGTTCCTGCTTTAGCAAGTTTGAGACTGACCACGTGTGTTACCGAACTTCACGTAGGCAACACCTACTTTCCCTCTGCTTTTTCTCCACCTCCCACAATTCGACCCTACTTGAATGTTAATTAGCTTGCTGGGAATAAAGCTCCAGGGAGGCGTCTTAAATAAAGACATCTTGAATTGCAGGCCTGTGTGAATACTGGAAAGTTCAAGGAGGCTTTTAGCCCAAATGCTTTGTTTTACTTTCGCATTTTTATATAATGCCAGTGTAACATAGTGCTAAACTTGCTACATTCATAGGTTTTCAGTGCTTCTGTATCATATTATTCTGTAACAGATTTTACAGGGCCTGTTATTATTTATAGTGCCTAAGCAGAAAATATAAGTGCCCTCTTAAAATATGTTTCTGAACTGACTTGCTAATTTCCACAAACTTTATTTGCTTCGAGTGATTCCTGGTCTTTTGTTTAAAATTAGTAACCTTCAGTAAAATCCCGTTCCAAAGGCAGTATATTGTGCGATTAGCTTAATAAGGTTGCACTTGGATGTTATCTACAGTATTACACAGCAACATTTCAAAAGTACGACTCGACTGCTAAATATTCTTACATCCCAATTTAAGCACAGTGATGGTTCTTGTTTTTTAAAATATCTGCTTAATATTAAACAAAGTAATAATTTCTTTGTGAGAGGGGAAAGACGACACTGGAAGAAGCAGTGTTTTTCTGCAGAGAGTACCTTGTGTGTCGAACACCAGTTCGGTTCTTTGTTCCTGTTGAGTAAATTGCTCTTGTCTGTATTAAAAATGGCATCAGTGGGTCTGAAAGCTGGGATTATCAAATCCTGTTCAGGAATAGGTTTATTTTTAAAAACAACACTCTCAAATTCTTAGAACTACAATTGTGAACTAGAATTGTGACTTTCATGTGATGCCATAAATGAGATTTAACTTTTCTTTTAGTCCTGAAGAATTTTTGAAATTTTTTTGAAATTATTTCAAGTATGAGATAGCTCTTAAAATTTTATATGCTTGCTTCTTCCACAGCATTTTTTAAGCATTTAAAGGTAAAAATGCTGTAACATAAAATGTCAAGACAGTTTGATGTGTTACTATCTTGCATTTTTCAGCTAAAATGTTGTGCTTTATATTGCATTAGCATGAGAAAAGTCTTACAGATCTGCATTATTCTGCATTTTTGTTTTCCATATTTAGAACATGGGGCGTTTGAGTACAATTACTAATTCTTACCGTTCTGTTACATGTTTTATGGGGACATTGACATACAACATATATTCAGCTTGCTTTATTTTCTCCTGTTTTCCAGTGTTTGGTAGTGGTTGTGTTCTTAACTGTGAGGTTTGATTTGACTGTCTCTTTAATTCTGTATTTGAGAGATTTTGGGGTGTTCCTATAAAAGGAGGAGGTTAAACACATGAAATACAGGCTACACCTCTTACATTCTTCTTGTGATGCCACTTTAGCTGGAGGTCTTAAAAGAAAAAAAAAGACTTTTTGTAATTTCTCTTGCGAGTATGGGAGGAGCTAAAAATGAAATCGGAATATTTTTATTTTAAAAAACAAAGCAGCTTACAATGCAGCTTTCTTTCAAGTTTCAACGCCTCCCTGCCCCACCCTGTGCTTATGTTACTGCACCTTGATAGCGGTGACTAGAGCTGCCGTAGAAAATGCCCCTTGGAAAAATAAAAATATCCTAATCTGCTGTAGCTCAGAAGGCCTGCTTAATTAATGAGGCTTCATCTGTTTGATAAGTTTAAGTTCCTTGTATATTTGTCTGAACTACCGAAAAGAAAACATTGTGACAAGTTCCTGAAGGAAAACCTGCCGCAGAGATAGCATCAGCAGCGATAAGATCAGAGTTTATGCTCTCGCTCCGGGCTGTTTTCGGACGGAAAGGGGCAGCCCCGCGGGCTAAGCCCGCTCTGCCAGGTGAGCCAGGAGAGCGCTGGGGAAAGCGCTCTGGTGGCTCTTCAATAAACTTGTGGCTTTAAACGTCCGGGGCTGAGGCGGCTGGCGGCGAGGCAGCCCCGCGTTCTGCGGCGGGGGCCGGGGCCGGCGGTGCCCGCCCGCCGCCGGGCAGGGCCGCCCCTGCGGGAAGTTCGTTCCCCGGGCTGCCGTCGGACTTTTCGTTTTTAACTTAAAAAAAAAAAAAGCAACTCACATCTGAACGGCTGGTCCTTTCCGCTTCTGTCCACAAAGAAACGGAAGCCGTCCTTTGGGGCAAGAACTCGGGATTTTCACCCGACGCGAAAACTTGCTCGACACGCCCCGAGCCTGCTCTGAACTCTTTCGGGCGGCCCGAGCCGACAACGCGAACGTTTTTAAAGCGCAGAACCTCCTTCCCGAGAAAAATGCTGCGAATACCTCTAAGTCGTCCTGAGGAGACTTACAGCGCAATCGCTACAGGACGAAATAAAATCGGGTAGAGCTCAGCTTTGGGAGCCGGGGCTTGGCCGGGGAAAGCCACCCTGCCCCGCCGGTAGCTCCGCGGGGAGCGACCGGGCGTCCGTGCGGGAGCGGGCGGTCTACCCCCGGGTCGCTTATCTGCTCGTCCGGCTACACGGCTCCGCGGCCGTGCGATTTTGTGCTGTACTTAAAAATCCGGGGGAAACAAATGTTTGTTTAAAAAAATATCGACCGGTTGCTCTAAAGCGCATTAATTATTCAGGAGTGATCTATACTTCCTTCGCGTCAAAGTCAAACGGATAGCGGGTTCGCTCCGGGAAGCGAAAGCAAATAGCGGGGAAATCTTAAAACACAATACAAGCGCTTGAGATTTACCGGGGAAAAAATGAAAGAAAGCTAAAAAAAAAAAATTAAAAAAATACAGGTGACGACCGTAGGGTAGGAAATAGCATGTTCTAATTCTGCCTAAATTCTGGCGAGCTGCTGTGCGGCACTCCATATATTCCCAAGATATAGAGGGGAAGCGTAAAGTCGTAGAAATACAGCGGATGTTGTCACATGCTGAACTACAGGATATGTAAGATTTTTTTTTTCCTTAGATGCACTATTTTTACAGAAAGTAGAGGCAAGATTAGAAAACAATGAATATGCTAAGCTAAGGCTTCGGCTAGGTGTCGCGTTTAGACTGTTTTTACGTCTCGCGTTTCCATTTCTGTTAAAATTTTTACTTCTGAGGTTCAGAAGGAATCTACTTGCCTGAATTTAAGAACGAAAAGTCAGTGTAAAGTTAAAGTAATATTTTTATTACTATTTGCAACAAGTCAGTTGTGGGGCACATAATCTGACCTTGGCACCGAAATACATTTAACGTCAGTAAATTTTTTTTTTTTAAAGGGAGATTTGTACATATAGTTAAATAATTTTTCACTTGGTGACAACATTCAGGCAAACAAGAGAGCATAAGAAAAGGACTATACATGGATTGGAAAATGTACCTTTTGGGTTTCGTTTTGAAGTTGCAAAAGTCCGATTGCTTCCTTCTGTGACTTTTTAAAAATTCACATCGGAGGGCGGGAGGGGAGGCTCTTCCCTTCGTCCGAGCAAGGCGGTGAGAGTTTATGCCGGGAAAACCGTCTGCAAGTTTTTAAAGGCCGAGCTGCAGGTGGGTGGGGGGTGGCGGGGGTGCGTTTCTTTCGCCGCCTCTTTCCGTCGTCGTTCGCGTTAAATAAAAAGTTTTTAGGCGCTGTTGTTGTTTACGGAGGGCGAGTTTTGTGCGCGGGGGTGTTAACCCTATAGCTTGTCGAGGCTTTTGGGATTGGTGAGGATTTCTCTGGCTAGCCTCCAGGTCTGTTTGGCAGCGCTTTCCAGGGCCGAGTGGGGTTTGCCCTGAAAGAGGTCTAGGTTGGGCAGGAAGTAGTGGGGGCAGCGCCGGCACTGCAGGCAGGAGATGAGCTGCAGCAGGATGCCGTTCAGCCGGTCGCCCAGGCACGCCTCGTCCCAGTCGGTCTCCCGCGGGTGCTTCTCGCACTCGTATAGCAGCAGTGTCTTCATGTGGTAGTTGTTGAGGGGCTGCCCGGGCAGCTCCAGGTGCCGGTCGCGCAGCGTCTTCAGCACCGAGAGACACTTGTTCCTGCAGCCGCCCATCAGAAGCCGGTTCTCGGCCTCGCCGAACTGCAGCACCCACGCGTCGCTCTCGGCCGAGCTCTGCTTGCCCGTCAGCGAGTAGCACTCCTTGGAGAGCAGGTTGAAGCCCTCCGCCTTCACCTCCGCCACCCGGTTCGGGCCGGGCCAGGGGATGTGGGGCATGGGCCACTGTGCCGCGCTGCGGGGCCAGATCCCGGTGCACTTGAAGGCGGGCGTGATCTGCACCACGTACCGCTCCCGGATGCGGAGCTTCACCTCGCTGGTGTCCGCGATCATCTTCACCACGTCTCGGTAGCTGCACTTGTCCACGGCCTGGGCCACCAGCGTCTGAAAGCGGGAGCGGATCTTGCGGGCGGACAAGTAGCCCGAGGCGGTGATGAACTCCACCCAGAGGGACATGCTGCGCTTGCGGCCGTCGCTCAGCTTGAGCACGGCGCAGCCCGGCAGGGAGCCGTCGTCCACGAAGTTGAAGACGCCCATCTGGTTGAGGTAGAGCACCACCTCAAACTCGGTGGGCGAGATCACCTCCAGCCCCTCGTAGCGGGCGTCGATCTCGCTCAGGGAGCTGATGAAGCGCGGCTCCTGCACCTCCACCTCCTTCAGGACGTCCGACACGACCTTGCAGACCTCCCGGATGGTCTTGGCGATGGCCGCCTTGCGCGCCTGGCACCGCTCCGTGTAGTATTTGTTGAGCTGGTAGACCAGCTTGGCCTGCGCGGCGATCATGTTGGGGCACAGGTCCGGGCTGTACACCGGGCTCTCGCAGTACGTTGAGGGATCCAATGCTTTAGCGGTGGCTGCAGCTTTGCAGAGGGCACCAGCCAAATCGCAGACCCCTATCCCCTCCGGGAAGAAGGCGGCAGCGGCGCGCCAGGGAGAGCAATTAAAAAAAAAAAATCGGGGAGGACGATGAAGCACAAAGGAGCGAAGCTCAGCGCTGCCCCGGCCAGGAGGAGGAGGAGGAGTGCGAGCCGCAGGCGAGCGGGACGGTGCGCGCTGGACGGCGGCGGTGCCGGAGCCGGCGGGCAGCCCCCGCGGGCTCCCGGAGCGTGAAGTTTTGGGTGGCGCCCACCCCCCCGCGCAGTGACAAAAATGCTGCTTCAGTAGTTCATGGAAAAAAAAAAAAACAAACACAACCAAACAAAAAAACCAAACCCCAAATGAACTTCCCCAGGACTCGCAGAAGGTCCCCGCAGAAAAGCCGGTCGGCGGCGGAGTTTAAAACCGCACACGATACGAGAGGAGAAGAATGCGAGCAATGCCCAGAGCGGAAGAGTGAGCTCTGTCTGTCTGTCTGTCTGCCTCTCTCTCTCTCTCAGTCCGTGGCACCGCCAGAGATGTGCATGAGTTTGGCTGCCGCTCTCAGACTGTCAGGGGGTGTTGTTGATTTCCCTTTTCCTGCTGGAGGCGTTGGCTGAACCCGGCTCTGTGGCTTTCTCTATCTTTACGCGCAGACGTGTGCACTTGGTCTGTGATCTCTCATTCCTGTCCTGCAGCTCTATATAGATTGTTTTGAGATAGAGATAGATAGATACAGGTTGGTTGTTTTTTTTTTTCTTTGCACAGACTGTGTTTTATCCTGAGCGGGAGGAGGGCGTAGCTGCGGTGCCCGGGATGGCTTCTCCTCCCCCTCCCCGCCCCTGGAAGTGCTGGCCGAGGCTCTCACTTTCTGCGCCTCTCCGGCTCCGCCGCCGTGTGCTCGTCTCTCTCCGCGCTGCCGGCGGGCCCTGTAGTTTATGAATGGGGCCGGGGCCCGGCCGGGGGGCGGAGCCCCGCCTCCTACAATCGCCGCCGAGCTGTCAGCGGCGCGGCCAATCGCGGCGAGCGTGGCCGGCGCGGGGGCGCGCACACGCGCCCGCGCGCTCATTCCTGCCTCCTCCCCGGCGGCGGCAGCTGGGCAGGGGGGCCTCGTCCACTCCGTGCAGGGGTTGACCAGCGTTATAGCCGGGCCGGGAGTGGGGCAGCCGCGGAGGGGGGTTAGTGCGCGGGGCTGTGACCGTCCTGCGACCCGGCACGGGGTGGGAAAAAGCTGCAGCTTCGGCGTAGCAGCCGGGTGAAAGGTGAGCGGAGCTCGTCGCTCCCGCCGCTCGCTGCGAGCAGACTCGGCGGCAGTGCCGGTGTCCGAGGGGAAGGGGCGAGAGGCGTGCCGGTGCTTCACCGCCGGCGTAAATCTGATTTGGCTAATGCCGAGCTGCAGCAGAGAAAGTGAGGCCGTCACCGGAGCGGCATCGCGCTCCTTGTTTTACTGCCCTCAGCCAGCGCCGCGGCCACCTTAATTTAGATAGATATCGTGCCATAAAGTTCTGTTCATCCTCCTAAAACACAGGATTGAGTTATTCGAAAGGAAACGGTATTTTATGCAAGTTTGTATTAATAAGACTGTGGAATGATGTGGACATAAACCCGTAGTTATGTCAGTTGGGAAAGAGCAGCTCGCTCGCACTGCTGTAGCCGCCCCCCCCACCCCCGGCAGTACCTGCTGCAAAACAAGGAGCGTTTCTCCTGCGGAAATTTAGCCTGGCGGGAAGACAATTTCCACATCTTCGGTGCTCGCGTCAAGGGTGCGTGTTTCCGCAGCGGCTTCGCTTCCCCCCCCCGGGCCGTGCAGCCCCGCGGCGGGCATGGGCGGCCGTGGGCCGAGTGCGCCAGAGTTCCGGAGCGGGCGGCGCGGCCGAGGCCGGCGCGCTCCTACCGCCGGTCCCTGCTGCGCGGGGGCGGCTCTCCGTGCCCGCCCGGCCGCCGTGGGAGCGCGGCCGGCGCGGCTCACGGGCGATGCGCCCCTCTTTGCGGAGCCTCGGTCTAACCAGCTGGCAGCGGTGGGGCTCGGTTTCTTGTTCTTTCCCCGCTTTCGCTGCAGCTGGCTCATTTTAATAAAGAAAATATCGCCGTCTGTTTTCCTTGTGCATTTAAATTAGAAACATGTCTGGTGCCGACCGTACCACTGCGCGCTGGAAGAAGTAAGTACGGACGTGCACGGCGCCGGTGGGGCTCCGCTCTACCCGAGGAGAGGACCGGCTCGTTGTTTCCGCTGATGCCGCCGGGGCAGTCTGCGCCCGGGGGCGGGTGGGGGCAGTCGCGCCTGCCCGACGCTCGGCGGGTCGCGGTGCCCGACGCTCGGCGGGGCCCGGGCGGGCGGCGGTGTCAGGTGTCCTCGCCGGGCCCGACCCCGTCAGGAGGGAGACGAGCCCAGGGGAGGCTCCGAGGAGAGCAGCTTCAGACGGGTGGGAGAGAGGGGGCAGGCTGCGACGAGGGGAGAGCCGCTGGCTCCGCATAGGCGCCAGCGCCGCCGCTCTCACGGTCTCCAGGCGTTCCGGGGATGCGCGGGCTGAAGCGGGGCTCTCTGCCCCGGGGCGCGGGTAAGTGCCCGCGGACTGGCCCGTGACCGGACCCGCGCGAGGCGGTCAGAGGCCCCTTCGCTGCTACCTGTCCGGACCGGGCACGAGCGGCAGCACCGGGCGGGCATCGTTGTCTTTGGTCTGTGCGGAGCGTCTCTGCGGGGCTCTCTTGGCCGGACGGAGCCGCCAGGGTCCTGCGCCTCGTCTCCGGGCGCCCTCCGGCCAGCGGTAGGGTCCCAAGGCCGCCCCGCCGAACCTCCTGGCTCACTTCGCCCCGGGCCGGCGAGGGGTTCTGCACATGGACCCTGCGGGCAGGGAAGGCCCCGCGGGCTTTCGGGTCCAGCAAAGAGCAGGCGGCCCGTGGGTTTCCCGTGTCCAAGGCGCTGGGGAGATGCTGGAGCCGTCAGGCGGCCCGGGCAAGGGTGGGAGGACGCGTTTTCGTGTTTTCAGGGTAAAAGCAGAAGGAGAGGACGATTCCACCCCCCCAAGGTGACTAATGATGAAGCGTTACTAGTGTTCAGATTTAAAACAATTCATTACCAATTTTCCTGTCTGAGGTTGAAGCTCTAGTAAATAATAAATCAGCTAAACAAAAGCCGACTTTAATTTATTGCCCCAGCGCTAATTAGAAACATCATTTGAGCAATAAACTTAAACACTTCCAGCAAATAATGCACGTGAAACCCTTCTCTCCTGTGTCTGGGCGTTTGTGGCCGCACTACATTAAGACCGGCTTCATCTGTGGCAGAATTCGCTCTCGCCAGGATGAATAATTGAAGGGGGAACAGGATCGGAGGAGGTTATAATTAAAGAGCCCTTGTCACCTCTGCTTTTATGTCTGTTAGTGTCGAAGTCCATCAGCAGCTCCTTGGTGGTGTCTGAAACGCAGTGGCAGCCCCTCCAGCAGCAGGAGATACTGTATTCCATTAAAAAGACCGTGTGCGTGTGTGCGACGCAGAGAGGGGAACTCTCAAGGCTAAAAGCCACTTGAAGCCTTCAGACCGATTGATCTGTATTCTCTCGTTATAATCCGTCTCATCATACTTGAGTTAATGAGGCAGGGGCGGGGGTGATCTGATGGTCCTTGACAAATTCATTAGGGAGGCTGCGGGACATTTTATTTGACTGTTAAACATCGTGTTTGTTTGGTTTAAGCAGTGCCAACATCAGCATGCCGCTGCCTGGAGCACTAGTGTTTTGTTAGCGAGGGCTTCTGTAAGAGGATACTGGAAGGAGGACTCGGTGTGCGGTGTTTGCTCCTGCCTGGGCTCCTCCTGCCCCTCCCGTTCGGTACCGCGGGGAGCTGGGGCTGGGGTAAATGCAGGCGCGTGTACGTGGTACGTGCAACGGGACTTTCTGCACGCTAAGGGTGGCAAAGCAGCAGCCAAGGGCTGCTGTGGAACGCGCAAAGTTTTCTTTTTGCTCCTTTTTTAAAATGCTGCCATGTATTTGTATTAACCCTTAACAAACAACATCGGAAGAAGACTGGAAAACAACTCCGAGTTCTAGCAAGCAGCCCACGAGTTTCTTACTGTGATATGATGAGGCATACTTGCCTTTGCTTGCCTAACCAGCTATCAAAGTGGCGTACATTACAAGTTTCAGAGCTTTTTTATTCAAAACAGTGCATCTGAAAGTTTCTATAACATATTACTGACACAAGGAGTAATTTTTAAGGCAAATCAAAGTTTAATCAGATTCACTTGAGGCTATTAAAGGATTTCTGCCAAATCTGCCCTTTTTCTCTTCCTTTCCCCTTGCTGAGAGGGGAGGGAGAAGTGAATGCAGGAACAGGTGCTCCCAAAAGGGATAAGAAGTATTTTTATGAATAGCGTATGAAATATGTACGTGTATGTATACGCTTTGTTCATGGCAGCTAGCATTCCATTATTTTCTAGCAGTTGGCTTCCTCTCTGTTCTTTTGTTTAAGGGAAGCAGTTATTTTGGAAAACAGAATAATTAATCTGCTCGTGGAACCTAACATCATAATATTTTTTTCCTGGAGATCAGCCTTCAGACATTCTCAGCTTTAAGTGCTTTGTAGGACTCTGCTTCCATTTATAGAAGAACAGTATGGGAAAAGAGCTAGTGCCCTTTGCCTGTCATTTTCATACATTCCTGCACTGCTGATGGAGCCTGAACTGCTGCAGGGAATGTACGGGTTTGAAAAGAAATGGTTCAGTAATGCACGTTGCGTTTCTCCACAGCGAAACCAGGTTAATAGTTACAGTAAGTGCTGCTGTGGGTTTGATAGATTAGATTTTGTTTACATTCAACAGTATAGTGTGTACCTTTTCTTGAAAGTCATGGCTCAGCTTTATGATCTGACGATCTGTTCTAAGGGCTCTGTTTATGAAGTTAGTTGATAGCGCGCACTGAAGGGGAGAAAAAGATGGCTTTCTTTCTACACGTGTCATTAATGCATCTCATCAGTTAAGAGTGTTATATAAATCTTGTACTTTTTTCGATGGAGATTGAATGGAATGGTAAATAATTTGTACGTGTTTCTAAGTCTCCCCTAGCTTTCGTTTGTGCAGTGGAAAGGGAGAGGGTTCCTCTAAGTACCTTATTTTTGCTGTACTGTTCAGCCTTAAAAAGTGAATGTGTTCATATTCTGGTGTTTAATCACGAGCAACCCGCAGCCGAAGGCTTTCTCTAACGCTTTGCATCTCGTGTTAAAGGTGGCGTCTTCTCTTTTCTCATGATGACTAGTGGTGACTTCTTTTAGCTGTGAGATTGCTCTGGATGCTGACTACTGTTTAGCAAGTTTGCCTTCAGTAAGTTGGCAGTCAGGGAAAGTCAGACACGTGCGCTAGAAAAGAACATTTTAGTGCTTTTGTAGCATTTTCTTCATGATAAAACTTCTTGTGGGCCTTTTGTTGGATGCGGTTGGGGTGGATGCATGCTGCTTTAACTGGCAGAAATAACCAAACGCATGCACATTGGCTCGCCTTTGTTTTCAAGAATTGATTAATTACATTACTGACATCAAATTTTAAAAGTACAAGAGCATGTAATATGCCAGGATTTTGGCAACTTGAGCTCCAGTTGAGTGCAACAACATTTATTTGCTTGAGAAAAATGGGAGATGGGCTACAGAGAGATGTCCTGTCTGGTTCTTAATGCTGTGAGGCTAAATCAATACGTCTTCAAACAATGTGACAATTATGAAGATTTTCTAAACAAAGGCAAAGTTTTGGAAATTAAAAAAAAAAAAAATCAGTTTGCATCTGTTTGACATAACTTTTCTTTTTATCAGTAGCTGCGTGATGATTGCTGTGTTTATTGTCTTAGATGTTCCTGTATTTGTGCATATGCGTAAGTAATCGTGCCAACAAACAACAGCCTGTGTGGTTTTATTGGTTAGACGATTATTTTAAAGATGAAAAACATCATGCAGCTAGCCAAGGTGAAGCGTATATATAAGTCAACCTAGAATTCTTCAAACTATACACTTGAAAAAAGTCAGTTTCTAGCTGCAGAAGTGCAAGCTGCTCATTTCTTTGCTTACATTTGAAAAACTACTTTCTCAAAGAGTGCGTATAGCAATGTGAGGTCCTCTGCTCCTCACCAACCACTGTACAGGTTACAACCTTCCAGTGAGTTTCTGTGGGTGCGATTTATAAAGGGAAAGGGGAGGAGGGAACAGAGGGGGCTCAATCTTCTCAATAGCACTGGTGATCAGCACAGAATATATCGAGTTGCTCTCTCCCCTCCCCATATTTTAAGATGCTTTTGTTTTGACTTTGGATTGGGTAGAAAAGGCACACAATTTTTATTTAATTAAAAGGAAAAGTTTCCTGTGTGAACAGTCTTCTAATTGTTCCCTCATTCAGGTATAGTACAGTTTAAATGCTCAGTTAGAGCCCTCTGCTTTTCTGCATATCGTGCTTCATAGCATTAAATTTTTATCCTTTGGAAGTACTCTGTTGACATAAAAGTAGTGTATTACTAGTTATAAAATCATTGCAGGGGTTTTGTTGCTGCTTCTAATGAGAGAGTCAAATCACAGCCATTCCTCTTTTATATTTTGCTGTACATATCTTACTTCAAAATAACTTCTTCATGGTAATATGCTGCTCTCTCTTTAGTTTTCTTACCAGTTAGGTAAAACCTGTGTGCAAAATAGTTCAAGGTACTACCTCCCGTAGCTGGAAAGGGGAAACTGTTGGCTCGAATAATGTATAGAAGCCATCTGCATAGTTTAATTGAAATAATATTTGGTGATCTAAGGGATGGAAATTGTTCCTTTTCTTTAACCGTCTGAAATAAAACTGGGATGTAAACCAGCTGTCTTGGCCTATGGAAATCAAGGTCCTGCCAGTCTGTTTCTTTTCTTCATTTTCTACTTCTATCTTCCTTTATTGTCTTTGGATCCTGAGGAGTCTTTCTTATTTTCTAACTGGTTTTGTCTGCAACAAGGGGCTGGGGTGGTGGGTTTAAATAGACCGTGGATAGAGTGAAAAATCTTTGATCTATGGCTATGACTGCTTCCAAATGATTTGCTTGCTGGGACTGGACACTGTCCATGCCCTTTCACTTCGCTATCAGATAGGCGCACAAAAAGGACTTGACATGCTACCAGATGCATAGTTAATCATTGCATTAGGGCTGTAAAGGGGTCCATCCAGACTCAATTAGGTCTACCATTTTTAACTGGTGTTTGCTCTGTAGTTTGTTTGCAGTGCAATATTAATTCTATCTGCTGTTCTGTCTATTTAAAAGTGCTTTAACGCAGTTCTACGCATTTCCTTTTAAGGAGTCTTCTCTGCTTTTTTTTCTGTTTTATGTATATTTAGAACAACTGAATGTTACCATATAGCAAATATTATTGCAGTATAATGTATTAGCTGAAGCTTTAATGAAAGAAGTAATTCTGCTGTTCTCCTTTCTTAAAGCCAGTTTCTAAAAGTGCATTTGAGATCAGCTGAATGCAGTGACTGGCATGTATTGAGGTGGTGTTCAGAAGAAAAGCTTACAAAGGTATCTAGAGGTTTGGAAGCAAATCTTAAACTTCGAAAACCAAATGGCAGCAGTTTTTCTATGACTTATTTAGGTAACAGCTCATTCTTGTATCTGGTACTGCATGCTTTTGTGTGAGAAGGATATGAAGGGTGCAGGAGTTGAAAAGGTTCAGCTGTAAGGTAGAAAGCATTAGGTAAATTATTGCTCTGAATCTTGCCTGGGATTTCCAGGAATAGTTTGCATTTACATTAAAAGTTGTGAACAGTATGTACTGAGTACAGTGCATTGAAAATTCCTAGTATCCTCAGAGTATTTTTTTTTGAAGAAAACCCCAAACAACAAAATGTAGTTCATTCGGGAGTGTTCAAATTGTGTAAATTGTTTTGATCACACACACTGTCTATATTTCCCAGAAATGCTTATATTGAGGATAGTAGGCCTATGGAAGCAGGAGTATGAAAAGGACATGAAACTGTCATTGCTTGAAAATTAATATGTAAGAAAGGAGTACTAATCTGAGAATTTTAACATATTTTCATTTGGTTTTAATATTTTTTATTTGTTTATTTTGGAGGAAAGGAGGAGCAAGGCATTCAGCTATTAATTTTTTGTTTTAAATCATATAGTTACTAAAGCTATTGTATTCAACTTCAGGGTATGGTTCAGCCTTCACTGTAAATCTGAGATTTCTTTTTTTAGTTCTTTGCTTCATGGTTGTCAGTATTATTTAAATGTAACATCATTTGGTTGTAGTCACAAGGATATTCAGATGTTGCTAATGTACATCCAAGATACAGGATGTGTGAGTGAATACTGCTCAGAAGTGCTAGCTAGGGCTCTCCAGGGATTTTTAAATTATTTATGCCTACCTGCTGCTCCGAAGTACGGGATCTGTGTGTGTAATCCATTAATGATTAGTATTGATGCATATAAATACGTGACAGAGAATCAGCCTGATACGAGAGTCCTTACGAGGCATCGGCAGATAGCTTTCCCCATTCATCGTCGATCTTGGAGGTTCATTCCAACTGGCATCTAAGTGCCAGCCTGCCTGCGAAGGGGAATTGTTTATATGTACTTTGTGGGCTTTCGGAGTGCGAACTTGAAAGAAAGTGGGACTTGAAATGTGCAGTCATTTGTGAATTTATGTTTTATCTCCCTTCACTTGGAAATTTATGAGGAGAGTGACTTAGGGTGCTTGCGTTGTGTGTTCCAGGGCTTGCCCCCACTGATAACACCCTTGTTGGCGTGAAAGTGCAATGCAAATTATGACAGTTACAACCTTCTGTTTTGTTTAACCTGTCAGTGGATTTCCTGGCTCAGTGCTGAGGGCAATGGCGTGTTCAGCTGGTTCCATATTCACCTAAACTTAAAAGGTCAGGTTTCTACAGGCAAGCCTAGTCAAAGCCTAATTGATGAGGAGGGCAGGGGGACAGAATTTACTGTTCTGTTGGCTAGTTTCATATCGTTAGGTTGTCCTGAAAGCATCAGGCAGTCACAGCCCCTTTCATGTAAGTGCTGACCCTAGACAGGAGCTGACAATCAAAGGAGGCAGCCACAGGAACCAGTGCAAGTAGACTATTGATTTTTCAGTTAGGTCTAAGTAGTTTGTAGTATGGGTAATGGGTGACAGAGGCAGGTATGTCATTATCAATGAGCTCCAGAACAGTAGCGACAGCCCCCTCTCATATTTCCTTCAGCACTGACAGTATGCATCCAGCAGTGGTCAATAAATCGCCCAACCTTTTACTGACAAGTGACTTGGAGGTGGGGGTGGGAGTCAAAGAGCTAAACTTCTGTACTTGAACTTGACGTGGGCGCAGAGCAAGGATCTCGGCATCTGCATTCCTGGCTTGTCGGGCAAAGAGCTGAGGGGAAGGTAGAGAACAAAACAATGGTAGATGCACAGCTGAGGAAAGCTTCACTTTATTTTATGCCCTCTAGAAAGTAAAAGTTTGTCTCAAGATCAAGCAGAATATCTTTAAACACAGCTTTCTGTATAAATGCAGTCTGGCTCAGTAGCTAATTTAGGTTTCCATGGCAGGGTTTTGTTTTTACTTCAGTATTGCTCTGCGCTTAATCAAGGTTATACTGCCATAGCAGGACAACAATCACAGTCTGCCATTCAAAATCCACTTTTAATTCCTCGTTTCCTCTTCTTAAATTTCATAATTGGAGACTATTTAAAGATACTGAAGCCTTCTTATAAATCCAAAGTGCTAGCAGTACAGTTTCTGTTCCGACTGCCAGTGCTGTTTTGAGTCAGTAGTGCGCTACCGATACTTTAGGAAGCTGAATAAAGTTTTTATTGCTTGGATTTTACTAGCTGTGGTTTCTGAATTTAATAGAGGTAGATCCAAATTTTAGCTTTACACTTAATTAAATTCTGGAAGATATTGGAAGAATGTAAAAATTGTAATAGGTGCTGGGTTTTGGGTTTTTTTTTTTTTAATAGACTTGCATGGAAAATCAGTGAAATGAACTCAAGTACCTTAATATGAATCGCCTGGAGTTTTCTAATGTTGTTATTTTATTTGAGGGATGTAAGTTAACCGCATTTTTTCAGAAGTTGGAATTCAGTCAGGTCTTATCCCGTGCACAGATGTTAACAAAATAACATATGCTTATAATTAAAAAAAATCTTTAGACAAATTGAAATAAAGCAGAAGAGTAAATGTTTTGAAAAACTTCCTTAAAATAACTCATTGCTATGGTATCTTGTTCAACAATGTTTCTAATGTTACGCAGAGCAGGAATCTGAGACTGTGTATGTTGAATGGCTGCAAAGTATCATACGTGACCGAAACTTTTTCATCTGCCTGCAGCAGCTGAAGCTGGTTTCTTTGTGCCTGGCTTTTTAACTGCAAGAGCAATGTTGACACAGACTCAAGAAATGTATCAACTGGATTATGGCGTCCTTTAATAAATATTTGCTAAAAATCTGAGTACCTGTATATTTGAAGCAGTTATAAAACCGGTTGGTTATAAAAATCCATTTAGATACTGTTACGTTGCCTATTGAACCACGCTTTGGGAGCTGGGCTGGCTAGCTGTCTTCCAGAGGGAAAAAAATTCAATTAGTTGGATCAAAGGTGTGCCAGGTTGTTTGTGTGCCTCTGGTATTTAATGGGAGCTTTTTCTCTGTCAGCAGCTACTCGTTTACTGCATCTTGCCAGAGCCTTTTTTTCTGTTAAACTAGGTAAAAAAAGTACAGCCATGCAGTCTGAATCTTATCTTTTTGTATAAACAGGTACAGCATCTTTTACTGTATTTTTAGTGTTGCTGGCATGTTGTGTTATTTCAGGAATGTAAAAAGGAGCTGCAGAAAGGCGACAAATTAAATTTTCATGAAAGAAAACCCTAATCAGCCGTGACAGGGTAAGAGAAAGATGATTGCCACTTGGTCATTGTGGAGAGGCACTTAGACTTGGTGTCAGTGCTTCTGTTAATGATGACTAATGTCTTTTTCGGAGAAAACGCATGCTCAAACATCATGCTACAGTCCAGAGAAAGAACGGAGAGATAGGCACTATTGAGGCAAAAGGCTGTGGATCCTAAAACAAAAGCTCAGGTCTTCAGATGAAAAGGCTACAGTGTTTTTGCAATGCCAGAATGCACAGCTGTAAAATTGTTCTTGTTTTGCTCTTTAAGCAAAATGACAATAATAATAATATATATATGGAGATCTATAGGTGTGTATTATGTGCTACCTAGTATCTGCTGCTTTAATTAAAAATGAAGATAGGGGTGGCACTGACATGTAAGTACACTAGTCAGATGTAAACACTCACATTTTATTCCTCTTCTGTTAATCAAGTTTGCTTTTTTTAAAAGAACAAAAGCTGCTGCGCTATATTCTTTCCGAAGCACGGTGCTATGTTCTGAATAAGCCTTTCACAGTCAAATGTAAAATGACTCAAAAGACCTTTTCAAACCGTGAAGCTTTGGCTGTTAGGTATATTGGCAAAAAAGAGGTGGCATGTGTCATTTCTTCAGCTTTTCCCAAAGTGAGACCTTTCAGAAGGGCATTTGCAATGCTTGTCATATTTTTTCATATACATCTTATTGGCCTGACAAGTCTAGAGGACCATGAGAAAACAGATGTCATTGCATTCAGACAACACTAATTACTCTGGGATTTTTGCAGCCTCAGTGCCTGCATGTAACTGTCGATTATGACTGTTTATGTGGCCTATCATGGGTACGCATTGCACATTCAGATGGTACCACTAGTCTTTGTGTTTGCTATTGTCACTTAATACGATGTGAAAGTCAGCAACAAGCACCACAACAAGGAGGTGCCTTAATATGTGACTTTTAGTTGTTTAACATGAATTTCATTAAAGATTGCATTCACATTCATTGGTAGATTTAAGTGTTTTAGCATCTGTTTCCTAACTGTAGTGCAGTGCTTTAGCTGTTTTCACCGTGGTTCTTTATGTTGCAGCCTTTACTTCTCCGAAGTTGTATAAACACTGTATGAAAAATGCTGATTGACCCAGCAGTTGTCAGAAATTTCTCATGTCTGACCTTCATACCCAGCTGATAGATTTTTCCTAACACGTCACAGTTTGCATTAGAGTCCAACAGTCTCACTCTCTTACAAACTGCATTGTCATTTTCTTTGTTAAGTTTTCTGTCACTTCAGAATCTCTTCTCCCTGTGCAGCAATAACCGCTGCATGATTTTTAACACAGAGTTCAATTGGTGGTCACGTTGTGGCCTTACTTTGAATTTTGGTCCGCGTTTCCTAAGCGGAACAACTAATGTTAATCACAGATTGGAAAATAAAAGCTCCAATAATGTAACTTCACATGCTGATGAAGCAGAAATAGAAGCAGCTTTATCAAAGATGTATGATGAGATAAAACCGCAGTCTCTGCTGTACAGTTATAGTAATTATGACTAATGAACCGTCCAGTCTGGATGAAATGGCATGCCCACAGGGACCGTGGCCAATCAGCTGTGACTTATGCAAGCTGAACAAAACATCGATGGTGTTCCAGGGTCCCTACGAGAGCAGGAAGTGTGGCCTTTGTTTGGAACGTCAGCTTTGTCCTGTTATTTTCCAGTGCTTTGGGAATAAACAGCGTTAGTAAATAAACTCTTAAGAGCTAGGGTTTGCGGAGGAATGACAATTTCCTGTGATCAAATACACCTGAGTAAAACCCCCCTGTTGATGGCACTTTGCTGATGCAATACACTTCAAAGTTGTTCCAATCATCCTGCTAATCAAAGTCATTGAAAACACGTGTTATAGTTTAATACGCTGAGTACAATGAAAGCGGAAGATCTCAACCTGTGAGTATAAGCGTATCTCTATTTAGGCTTGCTGGGGTAATTTACTTTTTAGCAAATTTGTTTAAGACCTGATACTTCCATTTTTATTTTGAAGCACTCGGGGTTTTAAACCAGTCTCTAATTTTTAAGTAGAAGAAGACAGGTACTTCATAGTGTTAGCACCGAGAAACAATTTCTTATAGTAAGAAGATTAATACATTCATACAAGCGACATAAAATGGAGTTCCAGTGAGTTTTGACAATATATAGACCAGCAGAGTAATAATTTTAAACCAGCTTCCTTTTATGAAGACAATGTCTGTAGTTGTAAAAAAGAAAAAATTCTGAATACTGAAATGCAGATTGTATGGGAACTTCTGAAGATAATTGTAGCATAATAGCACAGCACAAAAAATACTTCTCTGAATAGAAGTGTGTGCTAACTTGTTCAGTCTCTTTATTTATGTGGAAATGTTTGAAGGATTTGGGAGTAAAATGATCAACACGTTACAGATGTTAGCGATACATTACAATCAATTCAGCATTTTGCAGGAACCCTTCCAGAAGGCTACAAAGAAAAAAGATCTCAAAAATTAATTGCAAATAAACTGTGGGAAAAGTAAGAAAAAACCCCAGACTGACCTTAAAACATTTAGAACAAAGTTAATGCATCATTTGGCAAAAAAAAATTTTGGACTGCTATGCTGTTTAAGAACGGTGTATGTTAGTCAGAAAGATTCAAGGTACGCCGATTCTTAAAGTGCCCCTGAAATTAATACCTTGTTGTCAAAGATACTGGCCATTAAAGACTGTCCTCCCTGAAGTCATCATCGGGCTTTTGTATTGCTGAATAGAAAGGTGGATGGGGATTTGACATGTCTACAACTTTCTCCTTTTTTTTTTTTTAATACTGTATTGAAACTTAAAATCTGTATTCACTATGTTTAAGTTTTTCTTTCATGAAATGGAGGAAATCACAAGCATTATCTCCAGTATTTGTCATCTTTTATTGTGAACAAACCTTAAAGTGTGGTTAGATGTGGATTCAAGTAGATTTTTAAGTAAAGAATTTTTATTAATCCAGAGTCTTTAGATATGTGATTATTTAACTGTCTAACTGAAAAAAAAAAAACAACCCCAAAAAACCTCACACAACCCCCTCCTCAAACAAGCAGACCCATCCTCACTAGAAATCTAAATTAGGTTACCACTTCCATTATTTCGGGTTTGGAAGGGTCCAGAGGTACTGCAAGCGACCTACTAAGAATCGGAATCCTTTTGCCTCTTGCAACAAAGCATACAATTTGCGTTAAATATTGCAAATGTGAAAATATTGTGTATAGTTGAGAGTATGATGTTGAGTTAAAGAACGTTGATAAGTAAACTCCTCTGAAACATGACTGCATTGTGCCTATGCTAAATAGCCTTAATTGGCTGAGATCTTCTGGGGACTGTGGCACTCCGAAGTATGAGTCTCTTCCACAATGTCATTTCAGAATCAATAGGCTGCAAGGTATTATGTGCGTTATCTAATTTTACTGCATGAAGGTTGCATCACGATCACTTCTATTGAACGTCTGTGTCAGGGTTTTGCCAATGAAATCAGGACTGAATTTGCTGGCTCATGTACAAATGAAAATAACTAATTTTCATTCTTCCAAAGACTTATTATTTAAAAGTAATGTATTTAAATATATATACAGATTTTTTTATATATATATGTATATTATAAGGATTTTGGGAAGAAGTGTTTATCTGTATTAAGACTAGGAATTTTTAGGGTTTTTTTTACAAGGCCTTATTGTATATTTCTACCTTTTTCTCACAAAATCATCAGTGAAATTCCTATAAATTTAAACCAGCATGGAACTGGATTGTCTTTTGGCTTATTTGGGACATCCATTGTTTACACTTTTTTACCCTCTACAGATCTGAACATACTGGTGTTCAACAAGTTGTGCTTCTAAGTAAAATACCACGTAGAGCTGTAAATACTCAGTTATGTATACGTTGAGTACATTAAAATTGAAGAGCATTGGTGTCAAGGATTTAATTTCATCTTCATGTTGCTATGTGTGTTTGCATAAGATGCCTTGTACGCTGTTTGTTATATTTGGTAGCTGTCTTTTCATGTGAGAGTGGCATAATCTACTTTAATTCCTGTGTGCAACTTCAAAAGTCTTTGGCGAGGAAAAGTGAACTGGGTTAAGTATTTGATACTGGAGAGCTGGTGTTCTGATCTAACTGCATAATTTCCATCCAAAGTCAAAGACGGGTTTATTGAGGACTGATTATCTTGTATAAATCCAGAATTGTGTCGATCGCTCACATCTTGAAACTTGGTAGCTATTTTTTGTGTCTTCTTACCTACCGCAAATTATATTGATGATGCATGACGATTTGAGGACTGATTATAGACTCTGTTTCTGTGCTGGTTTAAATAGATTTTACTCTGGTCTTCTATGCCTTAACCTATGCCAGTGAAATATGTTTTCTGGTGCTTAGGGCTATCTTATGCTGATCGAATGGTGTAATGGCCTGCACTCTTACAAAAAGACGTTTTCATGGACACTTGTTTTGAAAGAGCCTTTTTCTAAAGAAACCTCTTGACTGTTTCTGCTCTCTGCTGGCGCGTGAGCAGGACAATTTTCCACTGATGGGGAAATTGCTTCCTCCTATTCTTCATAATGCTCTCTCTGCCATTTCGTTGTCTTATGTGAATTAAAGTTACCTGCTTAGTGCCCCCCTCCCACATCTGCTCCGTAGCAGGTGTATGGGAACTGTTGCTGTCCCCCTGTTGTGCTGGGATTGGTTTCTGTTCAGTGTGAGCTCACTCCGCTCTCCTGTATTGGAATGTCAACCTGAAATGTGATTTCTTTGACCTGCTGGGAATGTTCTCTGCCTCAGTCTCTCGGTGGTTAAAAAATGTCTGTCATTTTGACTAAGATACCTTTTGGTTAAAGATTCCAGATGTTTTCTATGTTAGGGATTCTAGGAGTTGGACTGATCTTTCAAGGTCCCTTCCAAGCCGAGTCCTTCTATGATTTTCCCGTAGGCTTTCATGTTCGAGTGTGCCTGTGAACTGGTGCTTATGGCTGTAGGAATACATGGATCTTCTGATTTAGGAGACAGATTTGCAGAAAATTGCTCTTCAGGGCAGGAAACTTACTTAGCATTCAGTGCGTGAGAGCAGCTGTGTGGCTGCTTTAACTTTCTTCTGGCTTGAATTGACTGTTAGGAAACAGAGTGGGTCAGAGCAGCACGTGCTGGCTTACCTCATCCATCCCAAATACACCCCTAGTTAGTCCTGTGCTTGAGCAGGTGGAGGAAAAGCTGGAGAAAGTGTGACTGCGTTGGCTTTGTCTAAGATCTTCCTCGGAACAAGGCACCTCAGCTGCCCATTTAGGGAAGATTTGTCTTGTAAAGTTCTGGCAGTGCAGGGGGAGCCTTTAGAGGAGTAAAGGTTTGCCTCCTGTTACGTTTGGTCTGGATTCTAATCTTACCTGTGCTGATCTAAATGCACGACGACTCATTTAACTGAGTTGTATTACATTATTATAAAATGAAGACAAGCCTAGCAGAGTCAGAAAGAAGACTTTTTCCAATTATGTCAATTTTGAGATTTTTTTCCTGTTACCCCTGGAATAAGGTGACAGTCTAAACTTCAAAAAATGTATGTGAACTAGTGGTATTAAAAAAAAAAAAGTAAATTTAAATATTTTCTTTCATTTTGACCTCTTGGTTTTAAGTATCAATCACCTAACACTTTCAGGGTGTGCGACAATAACAGAAAGCAGTGATAAATAACCTCAAAAAATAAACTAAGCAGTCAAAACTGAGTCATTTTTAAAATCATAATGCTTGTTTTGTTTGAGAACACAAACATTTCATTCTTTCTAAAAACAACTTTGAAACCTTTCCTCCACAGTGCTGAGTTTCACTAATAAAAAGCAGCATTTCTCATGAGCAATTTCTGTTTGAATTGACATAGAACAATTTGATTGAGACACAAGATAACAGGGAATTAAGATATATGTATATGTTTCAATGAAAATTATATTTCAGAATTTTTTTACTATCTTTACACTTCAGCACTTGTGTGTTATGACATAGGTATTTGTTTTTCAAGGACATCTGCTAAGATATTTGCAGACACTATTCTGTTGCTTATTGGAGTCTGGATTCTAGATATTTTTGTTATTTAACCTTAAATATTTTTTATTTCTCCTTGATGCAAATCTTAAGATCCTGTGCTTTCTTGTTGTTTGTAGGTAAGTGTTGCTTTGCTTTTTTTCATAATCCTAAACTAATAAAGTAAATATCGCTCTCAATGTATAATATTAATCTTTCAGAAGTTTGTCCTGTACTGGAGAAAATAAATAATTAGAGGTAGGTAAGAGGTGAATGATGTGTAGGTATAAATACTCTGTAGATTTAAACATGCTGCATGGCAGCTCTAGGTCTCTTTTGAGGTATCATGAAAACTTAAATTGTGTGTCTCATATATTTAAGGCCAGTGAGCCTATATGATTTTATTAATGTGCTATAAATCTTATATTCACAAGCAGTGTTTACTACTGTGCAGTATATTTAAAAGAAAATTTATGCCTCTCTGCAGAAGGAAGGTAAGCTAGTGAAAAAATACAAGGGTGGATCTCAAACATTTATCCAAATCTGTCAAGTATTTGCAACGAATTTATTCCTATAAATTTCTGCTGAGAGCAAATGGTACGTGTTCGAGACTCAATTTTAAAAATAAATATTTATTTATGCGTATGCAGGTGAAGCAAGGACATGTCTTTTCTTACTGTCTATACACAAGAACCTTGTACGTGTTCGTATATGACACACTCTGGATCATGGGATGACCTTCTAATTCTGTTTTAAAGCAGATCAATCATTCATTTTAGAGTAGTACCTAGAAGACCTTACTGGAGACTCTGGCCGCTTTTCTGAAGGAATAGTGATTTTCTGGTTGAGGTGTGTCGTGGCTGTCTTTGGCCACATGCATCTTGCCCGGCATAACCCCTTTCTTCTGGACCCAACAGTATTCCCTAGGCACAACGGATGGGTTGTTACACTGGCTCAATATGTAAGTTAGATGAGTCACAGAAACTCAAGACAGAGCATTGCCCACTTAGAAGACTGGTTTCATCTTCTTTTTGTGTTTTCCTCCTTTACCTAGGAGAACTCTCTCCATGATCCCTGGGGAATGGTGGGAAGTTCCTGCAGCTCTGATTCACTCCCGTAGTGAAGCTGCCTGCTTGGAAGTTACTTGCCTAATGCTGTTGAAAGGGCAGTTGTTATTTCACCAAGGAAGTATTTTTTATTTGTATGGGTGCATTGTAGATCACACAGAAAAATACGGTTAATGTACCATGTGTAACCTTCCATGCCCCTTAAACTTTCGCTTCCACCTTGTGGTGGTGAAAATGTTAATCAGCAATCCAAAACGTATTCAGGATGCCTTAAAAGCTGTTCAAAGTTTTGTTATGCTCTTTACGGTCTTTAGAATGAAATATCAGGTTCTCATGCCATTTAAAAGGAGACATATGTACTTCATTTCAGTTTGCAGTTTTCAATTCCATAGATAGCAACAAAAGCATTCCTCATGATGGAGAGGAGCACAGAACAATTAAAAAAATGATTGTGGAATGTGTGAAAATTCTACCCCTTGACATACTTATCCCCGCCCTCGCTCTTGTAGATACGCGATTACATAATTAATTTCTTAATGTGTAGTGTTAGAGATTCTCTCTCCAGTTATTATTGTGAATATTTAAATAATCTATAGAGCTTCATTAATGGGAGATCTTTTTTATATATTTTTTTCCTTTTTTTTTTTTTTAAATTGATGGTCCGTAGCATGTTTTTTTGTCCTTCCTGCAGTCTTCAGAAACTTCTTAAAAAGTATTTCTTTTGCCGTGTCTGGACAGTATGAAAGTTGCTGTAACTGGTGAGAAATAAATAAATAAACGGGGCATTATACAACACCAAGCTGTTTGGGGTCCCCTGTTTTGCTTGTGGGATATTGTGGGGGGGGGTTAGTATAATTCAACTTAAAACTACATACTCCCTCAGGTGACTTAGAGCAAGTTTGGCCTGAGCTACTGTGGTCCTGCCCTTCCTGCTCTGAGTGCCATCGTACCAGCTCCGCAGTGTGCGTGCTGAGCCAGTTCAGGGAGCAGATCCGTTTATAAAAGAATCCTCCTCCCCTAACAGAGCCAGTCTTCAGCTGGCTGAGCTCTCTGAAGTATCTTTGTGGTATTGTTACCTGGTGTTTGTGCTAGTGCAAGCTAAGTTTGGTATAGCAGACGTTTGACCAGGGAGTGTGGTACTGCAGCAGCCTGGGTTTATGTTTGCTTAAATAGCTGTGGAAACGATGCTCTCAGTCTGCTTTTCACAAGGGCTGCTCTTTTGTGCATCCTCTGGATTGTAGGAAGAGGTACAGGTTTTTCACCTGGAAAGGTAATGTTTTTTTTCCCTGCAGGCGTTTTGCAGACATGACAGTTTGGATATCAAAAATACTTTTTTTTTAATATTGGCTTGTGTTACAAACTACAGTGAGGATCTTTTGTGTTTGGATATACACTCTACCATTTTGCTGCATTCCTGTTAGCACTTCTGAGTAGCCCTAGTTATTAAAAGATTCTTCCTCTTCTGACCCCTATGACACAAGCTTTCAACCCCTGCAGCTTTTTGGACACATGTTCTGTCACCCTTTGGATACTCTGGAGAACATGGAGGAGAATTGAGGCATGCACTAATGTGCCCTAGTACCCTAGTTTACAGATTTATTGTGCTCCTGGGAGAGCAATGCCTTGATGTATCCTATTATCTTGAAATCATCCTTAACTCAAGCCAGGCTAGGATAAAATAGGAATTTCTTACATTTCTTTAAAATGTTCAGAATGGAAAATACAGTTAGGTACGTATATGAAAAAAAGAAGGGAAGAAATAAAATAGAAGGTCCCGCTTGTTCAGAAATTAAATCTGAAAGATTCTTTCTCATGGATACAGTCTCTTGATTGACTGCAACTTGAGGCATAGGGTATGCAAAAAGTGGGCATTATTACTAGATATGCATGTGTCAGGAAAT